>WAAB01005348.1:41031-55306 GCA_013389865.1 Piaya cayana
GGATCCTCTCTGCGACCCTTCTTGTAGATGGGCACAACATCAGCCAGCCTCCAGTCCAGTGGAACTTCCGCAGTCTTCCAGGACTGTTGGAAGATGATGGAAAGGGGTTTGGCCAGTACATCCGCCAGCTCTCTCAATACCCTAGGGTGAATCCCGTCTGGGCCCATAGACTTGTGGGTGTATAAGTAGGTAACATTAACTTTCTTCCCATGGCTTATAGATTACTACCACATACCATCTGATAGATCCCTGTCTTTTCTGTTGCCATACTGCTCAGCCTACCCAACTACATGATTTGGAATGTTTTGGGCTTGCAGCAATTACTTTCTAAAATAACAGAAAAGAGCTGCTAGTGAAACAGATCGGTACCATTACAAAGTTTTCTGATTAGGATCACTCTAATTCCCAGGACAAATAAACAAAATTTCTCAAGCAGAAGAAATGCAAGACTGTCCTTCACCTGATTGAACTCAGTTTCACACAGTAGTTTGTGGGATAACAATGTGAACGAGCCAACTCACCCAGAAGGTGAAGCTAGGTGTAAACCTAGCTCCCATTTAGCACTTTAGATATCTGGGGAACAGAGGCATTATTAAGACTTGCCACATTAACCTTAACAATATGTGAGTGGTAATCGGATAAAAAGAAGCCTTTACATTGTTAACACATGCTGTTTTGACAATTTTTTTCCTGAGAAAATTAAGTGCCTGAAATGGGATTAAAAAATCTAACAAAAGAAAAGTCAGTATTCCCTATGTTGAAGGCAAGAAGATGTGCAAAATCGGTCTGGGAAGTAATTGATCTTAGTTGGAAGATTTCAGTAAGAAATTATAATAAGTACATGAACAATGCTAGGCTACTCCTGGTGTGTTAGCTCCAGGTTAGTCTTAGATTTACCTCAGTGTGACCCACAAGATTTCTTTCTCCTTTTTTAGGCTGAGAGGAAAGAACAAAGCTGGAAGCAGGATTATGCTAATGTACAGATTTCCAAAATGGATAAATAAAGTCATGTAAGCCGTGTCTGGATTGCAGGAACCACAGTAGCAACTCCTTGAAATGAGTCCCTTGTTTACTCTGGGTTTGTGGGCTGGAGGGAAGCCACACAGATTTCTGTACTGCAGAACCTCTGGGCATCTTCCCTGCCATTTGTACAGAGCCTGAGAGAAATCACATCTCTGTGTGAACCACTGATTTTTGCCTACCTAATCTGGTACACAAGTAAATGTGTTCAGTTGTCATTTGTGATCAATAAGACGATACTAGTTATAGATCAGGCACTGTGACTTCTTAAGTAGACTGCATGGTTAAATAATGCCCAAGTGCTCACTGGGGCTTCTAGGTATTGTTGTGCACATTATTAAACAGTGTCCAAATTCCAAATACCTTTGTTTTATGCATGCATTTTCTGGTGTATAACTGTATCAGTTAATACTTCAGACTTCAGTTCTTATTAGCTATTCTAATTAATTTCATTACAGTTACAGGAGAACCCATTAAAATTTTATTGTTTTACTACATCTTTTTACTATGTTGAATATTGCAGTAACCTATTCTTCACCACTCACCCAAAATAGTTACAGGTTGCACATTTAAAGTCATTAAAAATACCATGTCTTCAATTTTTATTTCTGAGCAGTACAAGTCACCAAAAATGTTATAATTGAGTGGTTTTTGAATACCAGCACACCTACACTGCAGTTCAGCTATGTCAAATCAACATCTTGATCTTGAATTTTCCCAACATGTGTTTCTAAAAAATAAAAATATCTCCACAGCATCAACATCCATACTACTGGTACTACTGCTAATTAATATTAAAATTGATATTTTTCATTTCATATGGAATCAACAAAACAAAATATTTTTTCTATGGAAATTTAACTGAGAAAGAAAATGCCATGCTGGAATATATATGCGTTCTGTGTTAGCACCTTTTTTAATAAATTATGTTTCTCTTTTCTTAATCTTCCATCTAATACATAACATCAGATCTTCACTTGGTATAAACATGTATAGGAACATTCAATTAATAAAGCTGTGATGATGTTCAGCATCAGAATATTTGATGAAAATTATCAGCTAGATTTGGAAAATGAGACTTCTTTTTATATTTTTCTCCACATCATCAATATGAAAGTATTCATAAAGAGAAATCAAGTCATAAAGACATGCACATAACAGAACACAAACATATGGAAGACAAATGGATCATTATGTCAGTGCACATCTCCGTAGTTCAAGATAAGAGATCTGTGGTGCCACAAGGTTAAATTCTGCAAGATATAGAGATCTGGAGTTGATTTGACACAAACAGATTTAAAAGTATCGATATCCTTATTGCATTCTGGCTTTCAAACAATAGGATAAAGGGAGTAAAATTAGATGAGATTTATGTAGATGTCATATTATTATAAAATACAGATAATATAAGATTTCTCATGGAGTAATTTTCCATCTCATGAATCCTATTGTAATTATGAAAGAAGCTTCACTTGCATCTCTAAACTTTTCAAAAACACATGCACTCTCCTAAAGATAAAGAGTTGAAAATAGGTAAATGCATGCAGTGAATGTATTAATGCTGATCAGCTATGGCAGCCGTGCAACTTTGGAGCTACTAAAAGCTGGCACTGATTGGCTTCATGCAATTTTTTCAGTATCTTAATGTTTCCTTTTCCATATCTTCTATGTGTTTTCATGACTGGACGTACCTAAAGGTAAAGTCTTTAAGGGAATGAATGGAAGTTTATAAAAGGGATTAGTGGTATTGTGCTTAAGTAAACTACCTGGCACTGATTGGGGCCTGTTAAGCAGTCTTGAAAGATTCCTTTCTTTTTTTGTTTTTCACTTTCTATGAAGGAAGATATGTTGCTACAACATGCTGTAAAGGATTCAGATGTGCACACGTTCTTCCCCATCACTAAAACATGCGGCCTTAACTATTTTTTATAGTCATTGTATCAACAAGTCCCAGTGTTTCAATAAGTGATCCTGAATTTTGGAGGTAGTTGACCCAATAATATTTTCACCCCTCCTGACAAGATATGTATATAAACATAATTGCTACTTTTAGAGACCTATATGAATAATGCATCTGTCTTCAGGTTTAAATAATAATAAAGATATAATAACTTAAAGGATTTACTTTTTATTCTACTCGTTAAGAATAGCACTGGTATGTATTATCACAAAATAATAACTTAACTAAAAGAGACTAAAAGGCAATTCAATTACAAAGTCACTGACAATCTGTTGGCATCCTGAGACCTTCTCCAGTTCCCATTGACTTCAATGAGGGTCCTATATAGCAATAAAGGATCAGTCCAACATTGCAGATGTCAACTGAAATGCACTCCAAGATAACAAGTATCAAAGGAAATCTAATGACTGTTTATGTCCTGATGGCAGAGGAGGTGATGGGACTTACTCAGAAACAGATGTCAACAACAAATTCCACTCCATCAGCAGGAGCTAATTGATATCCTTACTGACAGCTGCCTTCCTTTAAAAGGCATCTTTGCAGTCTAGGATGGACACACAGAAAATTTATCCAAGAGTTGACAGTGTGACAGTTTTCATTAGAAACAATCCACTGAAATGAACCAAATGCACATGCAGTGTTCTCTAAACCCCTTTCTAAAATAAGTAACTGAAAATCAGACATTCATATGCCATTTAAAATACATCTTTATTTAATCTAGTTTTATTTTTATAAATGACTACAATTAAAGGAAATACTGTCCTAATGGCTTAAAACCAAGTCATTTTAATAGACAGTCAGTCACATTTCTGACCAAGTGAAACACTGCAAAAATGCCTTTTTCTGCTTCATTTTTAGACTCCAAAATTCTTTGTTACAGCACCAAACTACACAGTGTAACTGTTGACAAATAATCATCTTGGATTTAACTTGCTGATCCAACTTAGGTACTAAGAGGTCTCCACACCAGAGTACTCCTCCATGAGCGCTCCATTTTGTAGCAGCCTCTGTTGTCTGATGTAAATAGCAAAATGAAGGCATGCTGATGTATGTTTTGCCTTACATTTGTCAGAGACAATTTTGTATCTGTATGTGGTTATGTCTGAAGACTGAGAAAGGAAAAGGTCTTGGTTCCATGGCAGAACAAGTATTACTGTGTAATATGGTGTGAAAAACATAGTCTAAAATAACTTAAAGACGGGAGAAAAAAAGGAACAGAAGATTGGATAAATTCAGGAAGGTACAGTTAGCATGTGAAGAAAGAATAAAAGCAAGAAAAGGAAGTAGGAATTTGGAATCAATGCAGATGCAGGTAGGTATTACTGTGCCATAAGTACCATGAAAGGTTAACAGGTTAACAGCAAGAAGGAAGACCTTGGTAAGACCCCAGGAGACAAACTGCTTCAGTGCCACAAGGAAGAAACAATGAAAAGGGAAGAAAAATGGATGTGTGAGAGAAGAACTTTCCATGAGTGATGAAAGGTTGCAAAACATTGAGCAGATTGGAAAAATAAAATGACTGGATGAATCATGGATTGGAAATTTAAAATTCTACTACTTCTGACAGCATGGTTCTACTTTGGAAAATGGTTATGTAAATGACGTTTTCTGCCTCAGATCTAGAAACAAAGCTTGTTCTGTGTTAGATATGACTTGAAGACAGACCCTCCCCCACACAAGTTTTTCTTGTCTTTCTTTTAAAAAATCCCAGCATTTATACTTCGCAACCCATGCCAAGAAGAAGAAAACAAAAGCCAGACTTTCATTTTTATATTGGCCTCATGGGACTACTAAGATTAAACTATATTTTTATTTTAAGGAGTCCTGTCAGACACAGTTGATGGAAAGAGAATCAGACTTCACTGCCTTTTTGGTGCCTCCATAAAAAAAAAAATAATTCACAGATGCAGCCCTGAGCTTCTGAACATCCCCATACTCAGTCCTTCTGTTCTCCCTGGCACTGCTGCCCAGAGAGTGTGGGAAACAGATCACAGTAAGGGAGCAGAAGGTTCAGTCTTGTTACCGACATCTGTGCAAGCCATTACACACAGTACAAACCAACTAAAAAGCATTGCCAGTGTTACACAGATGGCCTTCAGTTTAAACTTGCAGTTAAGAGCAATGGTTTATACCTGAAGTCTAAAAATCTTGCTTTTTGAGATGTCCTTTATTGACTTTCTGATGAGGAAGGAAGAGAAATGTGGCCAGAAAAGCTAAAATGTGATTTCTCAGCAGATATAATCTGAGCACAATGCACAGATGTAGTAACAGCATTGTGTATCCATAGTCACATTCATATTAGAGGTTATACAACGCCAATACATCAGTCCAGAGATAAGAGTACCTTCTGTAGAAAGTGGTGCAAAATGTCCTTTTTGAAAATCAACTCTAGTGAATGTTTTAGTGGCATATATATACCTATCTAAACCTCATCTCTGAATCCTAACTGACGTATCTGTCTTTACTAACTCTCTACTGGTACAGCAAATGAGTTTCTGCTAGGAAATCAAGCCCGCCATCCTTGTATCACCTCCCAAGAGAATCCAAGACCATCATCCTCCTGGTAGTAAGTATGGCTGAGACGGAAATATGGGGAAAAAATGGAAGTGAAGTACCTACAGAACTAGTTTATCAATAAAAATTTTTGTATTTATATCAGTACCATTTTAGCTGCCTGTCCGCCTGCACTAAACAGTCACTATCTGTTCAACGTGGAGCAGTGCTTTGAGGGACTAGATGTCAAAGCAATTTGACTGGCAACAAGTTGCATAGCAAGGAGATGCCCTTGAGAGGATGAAAACTGTTTATCAAGCTAAGCAACATTTAAAGTGCCTCAGAAATAGCCTAGGACACCTAATTTCTTAAATCCCGCACAACGTATATTAAGAATTTTTTCCAAAATACATTATTTGATATTGCATCCCTTGAAATAACTAATCCATTCCACAATTTTTCTCAGGCAATACAATAGCTTTTGCATTCAGACAGTGTGTTTTGAAGTCAAGGAAAAAAATATCACTGGCAAATCAGTCCTTCTTAAAACATCAGCTGAGAGGAATTAGGCTTTTGGATGTGGTGGATAGAATGAGCTGACCTAGGTGAAAACGTTGAGCAATTCCTGATATTCATTATTGATTATGCTCAAAATTAGTCTCCTTTAGTTATGAATAGATCATATGCTTTCAGTTTTGAGAATGTTCATCACTATTTTGTCTTATTTCATTTAGCAGCTCTTTGTTCATTACTTCTATGACATTATAAAGAACTGATTATATGTTTACAGTTATTACTTACATATTTTAATCATACAGTCACAGGATTTCCTAGTTGGAAGGGTCTTTCAATGATCACCAAATCCAACTCCTGTCCCTGCATAGGATAACCCCAACATTCACACTACAGGTCTGAGGGCGTTGTCCAAATGCTTTTGGAATATCTTCATGCTTGGCACCATGACTGCTTCCCGGGGAAACTGTTCTGGTGCCCCAGCACCCTCAGGGTGAAGAGCCTTTTCCTAATATCCAACCTAACCCTTCCTGGCACATGTTCATACCATTACCTCAGGTTCTATAATTGGTGGCCAGAGAGAAGAGATCAGTGCCTTCTCCTCCTCCCTCACCTTGTGAGGAAGGAGTAGACCATGATGAGGTCTCTCCTCAGTCTCCTCTTATCCAAACTGAACAGATAAAGTGACTTTAGCTGCTCCTTATATGACTTTCCCTGTAAACCCTTCACCAATTTTGTGACCTTCTCTGGAGAGTCTCCAGTAACTTCTAATCTTTTTTATATTGAGGTGCCCAAAGCTGCACACTGGATTCAAGGTGGGGCCTCGCCAGTGCAGAGTAGAGCAGGACAACCACCTCCCTCAATCAGCTAGTAATGCCATACTTGATGCACCTCAGGATATGGTTGGCTTTCTTGGCTGCCAGGGCACATTGTTGTCTCATGGAGACAAAGTAGCCAAAAGTTTCAGTCTCTCAGCAGAGCATCCTCTTATTTAAGACAAAATACAAATCATATTCCTAAGAGTACTTTGGTCTGTTATCATAAAATCTGTGTTCTTATTTGATAATTGGTATTTTCCATTAATGTACTGTTGTAGGCTTTATTGTCAGTGTTACTACAGAACAACATTTTTCCCAAGCTGAAACATGAAAATAAAATATTAAAGTTCTGTTGTGCTGATCATCACTGAGACCACACATCAGATCCAGCAGAAATGTCAAGGGATTATTTGGTAATGCACCAAGATTTATTCATACTAGTTTGTCTTTATTTATTTCCAGAATCATGGGATTCTGTGTATCCTGACAAGGATGAATCAATATCCTTCCACTATACTATGAATATTTGCACAGTCCCTCCAACTGACCTGATTTAGGGTTTTATTGCTTAGAAAACAATCTTCACTGATGTCAATAAAATTGATAAAATAGTTCAGAATAATTTCATCTAACAGTCTGTAAATAGATTTGTCTGGGCTTCACATCCACACCTTTTCCCAAGTGTTTAAATCCTTCTAATCTTAGGAATCTCCAGCATAGAACCAAGCATAAAACTAAGTTGAAGGTGATGTAAATTCAGAATCAATTAAACATATTAATAGGTAATACCAAGTATAAAAACCTGACAGTGGTTCAAGAAAATATATGACAGTGATTGAAGTGTTGATTTCAAAGGACCTGTCTAGAAGTTAAGAAACATTTTCTTGTCTTTACTTTGTCTTTTCTTCCAAAAAAGGCACAAAACTTTAAAATATGTTCTTCTTTTATGGAATTGCTGTTTAAAGCAAACACAAATAAAGAGGAATATAAGAACAAAGGAAGAAAATCTCAGCCATGAAAACCATTCAGAATCCAAAATTTGTCTCAAAGAATATTGGTATTACTTCATAGACTGGTTATGAATCTTCACATTAGTTTAGTGGAACGGAAACAATCTTTCTTCACTAGACTAGTTAGAGGTGGTAATTTCAGTTTAGCTGAAAAGCATCCCAAATACACAAAAGAAGGGCTGTAACTACTAAAGATATGAAGCATCTAAAATGCTTCTTATTATATCGAAAATATAAAACTAAAGCAAATGGGCATTTACCTCAATAATTTCATGCAAAATTTCATATTTAAAAACTGTCAGGTCAGGAATCTCTCTGTGGAAGGCTGAAAATTATCCCTAGGTCAACACGTTAGTATGAGCAATCATGAAAAATCTAATCCAGGCCCAGGCAGCTCATGGTCACACCCCATCATGCAACCACCCACTTACATTCCAGCCAAAGTCATGCTCTAGTTTCACTTAAATAGAGTCCTGGATTAACCTACCTAAAAAAACCAGTTTTTACAGCAAATGCAAAAAGAAATATTATAGTAAATGTAAATAGTTTATATTAATACCAGAGTTATCACCAAACTTGAGGTAGGAAATTAACAACTTTGAAAGGAAATAAACCACTGACAGGTGTTTCTCAGCAAATATGGATAGATAAGATGATCTAATAAATATTTCCTTTTTTATCTCTGAAATAATTTCTCATTAAGGTTTGGACTTCTATAGATGTCTTCATTTTGAGAAATAAAATATTATGGTATATTTCAACCTTAGCTTTTTTTCCCCCAGATTCAGCTTCCATCATATTTTCAGAAACTTATTGTTCCGGTTACTTGTGTTCAGACATCTGAATTCCATTGTATTGCTTCTACTGCTTGGTGGGACTAAGTGCTAGATACTAAAATGGAGTCAGCACTCTTTATATGAATCATGAATTCTAGTATTTACATGGGAAGTGTTCCTATCCTTACCTGAAAGATTGTATTTCCTTTAAAAATCACTACATTCATGTTCAAGACTATGCAAGTAAAAAAAAAAGGTTGTGAATGTAGACATGTTAAAAAGAAAAAAAATTCTAAAAGAAACCATTGCAAGTAGGTTTTCCATTTTTTATGTTAATGCAAAACTCTTCCTCATTAAATAAAGGGATAAGGGTGTGTAAAAAGATAAAGTTTAAACAGTTTATAAAAAGGATAAGGTTTGTGACATAATTGTCCCACAGGATCTCATAGAAAGGTACTTTTTTCTAAAGGTAGTTACATTCAGTAAGCAACTGCAGACACTGATTTGATTATGCCTGATTTTATTATTGTCTTTTGTTATCATATATACACAGGAATTTATATTAAAAGGTTTGAGATATAATAATGAAAGCCACATGTGACTTGCACTGATTTTATTTGTGTTTGGTGTTACAGAATTGAAGCTAAGTGTTGTGTCATAGCACCCCTGGAGCATGGTCAGGGTCAGAGTGCATATTATGTGTCAACATCTTCTAGGGCAACTGAAACGGTAGTGGGAACTGTACTTGGATATTAGCATTCAATTTGCTGGGCAAAATTAGATCTCAGGGTGAAAACAAGGGTATGCAACAAGCATTATAAAAAGTCTGTGGAAAGTTTCATACATTTCACATAATGTTTCAACTACTTAAAATACCATTGCTCTTTCTCCAGATTTCCCCTAGTGTTAGGGCACACAGTTTCAAGTACTATCTTTCAAGCATACGCTGTCCATCACCACAGGATAAGCAAACATTTGTCTCTTCTGTATTCTTGCATTCTACTTTGGATTATAACATAAGTAAGTAAGTATGAATAAATAAATAAAAGTCCTAAAAATATGGTGTAGAATCAAATGTATGTGAAATTAAGATTTTTCCATCTTATCTCTTTAAAAAAAAATCTACGTTTTGTGTTATAACATATGATAACAGTAGTGTTATCAGTCCTATTGTTAACTCAGTATCACTTATGTCTTTTATAAATTGCTAGTTAAAAATAACAAAATAATCAATAGTTTAATTAAAGCTATATTCTGCTTTTGTTAACTTATTCCAGTATTTTTGTTGGGTGTACTTAAATGTTTAACCTTTTTTTCCAGTGAAGAAGAAAATTTAATTGAAATGTTTTCTCTCTGTAAAATCCTTATTCTTGCCTTGCCTTAGTTAGCTCTCTTCTTGTTATTAATAGCACCCAAGTGAAAATATAGGAGTTCTGTGGCTTGCCTTCTAAATAATGAATAAAGGTGATGCATTGTATGAAACCGCCTCAATAATTTACAAGGTAATATCAAGCAAAGACTAACTGTAGTGGTCTGCAGAAAATATATTGCATTTAAAAATTATTTATAAGCAGCAAAGATGTGAAAATGCTAGATTTAAGCACCGAGTTTCTAGTCTACTAGAAATGTTAAAGTTTTAACACCAAGCATGGCTGTTTCCCTACTTATTTTAAGATGTAAATTATTTTCTCTTCATTTTCTAGTCTAGTCTTTTTTTAAATATTTAGAGATACAGTACATAGTCCTCTGACAGAATGCACTTTTACCTTCAATTCTGTTTATAAAAAGAGAGAAGAAAGTGATAGACGAGTTCACTATAATCGCTGCTTCTGGTTTTGAATGTAAAGGCTAATGCTGTATGTCCCAGGAGGAAAACAATGTGATGCCAGCTATCCCCTTGTGTACATCTGGAAAGGATGGAAGTACAGTCACTGATACACCTCTAGGAGATTTTTGTCTCTGTTTCTCCATCACAATAGGAGACAGCTTGTTCTGAAATAAAAGACAGCTTCTGGTAAGGACTGCTCTTAACTGTTCCTGATGCTTCTGCATTTGTTGCTCTCCATGTGATGTGCAAAAAAAAAAAAGAATTCCTTTAGTGATGGTGAGGAACAGTTCCTGGGATCATACAAGAAAAACTCTTCCTGCTTCCTACAAGAAAGCTGGTAAAGGGCTATTTATCAGGGACAGGATGAGGGGTAATGGTTTTAATCTGAAATAGGGAGATTCAGATTAGGTATTAAGAAGCAATTTGTTTCCTGTCAGGGTGGTGACACAGGTTGCCTAGAGAAATCATGGATACGCCATCCCTGGAGGTGTTCAAGGGCAAGTTGGTTGGGTCTTTGAGCAACCTGATCCAGTGGGAGATGTCCCTGCCCATGGCAGGGTTGTTGGAACTGGATGGGCTTTAAGGTCCCTTCCAACCAAGGCTACCCTATGCTTCTGCAACGTGGGGATAGCATTTATCTAATCAGTGGAATGCTAAAGAACATTTGCCCTCTTCTTTCATTCTTTACCCTACTATGCACCCTATGTGTGCAGTCAATCTTTATGGCTTTACCAGCCTCTATGGTACATTATATGAAGTTCCACTGAAGAGGTGACTTCTGTTTCATTTTGTTCATGACCATCTTTTAGAGAACTCCTACTGACAATCATGTGGCAAAGAAATTTTTCTGTTGTCTATATGCTGTGTGTAAATTAGAGAATTAAGTACCCTTAAATTGTTTATTTTCAAAGTCTGACTGTTACAACTATTTCATGTCCTTTTAGCTGACTAATCTTTTCAGAAGAGTCTTAGTATTTAGAATCCTCCTTCTCTTGGGATACCAACAGCCTGAAAATCAGCTTCCTGATATGTCTCCTCTTTGATTCTCAATGGCTGATTTATGAAAGAGATCACTACTTTTGAATATTTAGAATTTATGTAAATGCATACACACAGGTTGAATTCTGAAATTATTTTAAACAGTATATGGACATTAATATGAGATGTCTCATGCTTAGTGTGTTTTATGAAAGCTTGTCCAAAATCAGTAATGAATAATAATTGCTAGAATTAAAGGAGTTCTGATCCCTACAATGCTTTTCAGTGCTATCCATCCTACGAGACTTGAATTCTAGCCAGTTCAGCAGATTAAATGAAAAGACAGTACAAAACAGAGCATGATCCTGGCAGAAGCAACAGTAATTTGTGGAATATTAATCATCCAGTAGAGAAAATAAATAGATTTAGACTAATCACACAGTTCAAGTACAGGCTAGAGAAATAATCCTCATAAGAGACAGTTACAAAGTTATACCTAGGCACAAAATTATTCAAACACAAACCTTGTTTGAAGAATGAGAAAATAAATCAACACTGCAAGTGTATGTAAGCAAAAAAAGTTGTACACAATCTACCACATTTTAACAGCTTACTGGAAAAGGATCTAGGTACATGAAAGTATGCCAAAAGGATTTAAATCTATAGTATATTCTTGATTCTGTCCCTGCAGAAACAGACGATAATCCTTGCTGCTAAGAGCATACAGGTGCCTCATTCTCTTGCACACAATATGTGTATGATGACAGTAAAGCACAAGGGAAGAAGTTGTTAACAGTGATACAATCATGTACAGAAGAGGTAGAGAAAAATTACATGAGCCATGTAAACAGCTCAGCTTTTACACCTAAAGTTTCCCATATACCAGGACATGAGAAGAGTTATTCAAGGAGAAAAACAATGTTGATAAATATATATTTTGGCATTAGTGTGCAAGTACCAAACTGTACTTGGGAAAATAAAAACTGTTAATTATAGTGTAGAAATGTTTGCATTTATAAATGAAGTCTTGATATAAACCGTGATGGGTAAGAATTGGTGTATATGCCTAATTCCTAAATTTGTATCAGTAAGTTTAGATAACAGAGCCTGGAAGCAAACTGTATGGTTCTGAATCTGGGAGAGTTTCTCTAAGACACATGTTATGATCATAGATCAGGCAACTGATTTTCAAACTGCAACTTATTTTACAAAGTCAACACTGACTTTTTAGAATTCACAAGTTCTGCCAAATGCAATGTAATGACAAGAAGGCTATATGTCTCTGTCCAGGTGTGATGGTTTGAGTCAAAACCCTCCCCCAAACCACCACAGCGTCCACAGTCCCTCTCCCTTCCCCCAGCCCTCACCCCCCTGTTACAAACGCGAGAGAGAGATAGGGAGAAAAAGGAGAGAGACACTAAAAATGGTGTAGTGATTATATATATAATGTATTAACACTAATATGCAACTAAAATACTACATTGGTGGTTCAGTGGTAGAATTCTCTACTACATATACAATAATCAGAAAANTCAAACTATGACACCAGGAAAAGGTGTTATATCTTTTTCTGGATTGGAAAAGAACAGCAATGCCAACATTATAATGTTGCATTGTGATTAATTTCATTTATATTAAAAACATGATAATAACAGAGTAACATGTAATATTTACTTCTCTCAAGACAATGCCACCATACTATTTGTAAACAGTGGCTTACATTTTGCGTTTCATGGTTAGACGTGAGAGTATATCCTGTATTTTGTTGGTAATTCTATCAAATGAAAGGTTTTGAGTATGCAAGTTCAACCTATATGTCTCAAAAGCTTTCTTTCTTCGTTTGGAGTTAATAATCATCACATGTATTTAAAGAGAGATCATATATAAGAGTTCCAATATCAGTTCAGAATAGCAATGTTATTGCAACAGTGGTCACCATAAAAATGGCATCATTTACATAAGATATAGAAATATAATGATGGCATCATCCTTTTAACTAACTGATATCCTAATGTATCGAAGCACATATAAAGCTTGAAAGAGTTCAGAAATCAAATAAAACTGCGTTTACTTGACTCTTTATATGGAAAGAATGATTTGATAAAACTTTGTCTTTTTGAGCTTCAATACTGAATTTAATCCTTCATTTAACACTTTGAAAGTTTAGTGCATAACTATAAGGTACTTTTTCACTTTCCTCTTCATTCACTTAAGCAATAATTGCAACCTTTGATGTCAGGCTTGTTTTATTACTTCATTTAGGTTAGGGAAATTTTGGTCAGCATCTCAGAAGAATATTATCTAAAAACTTTACAAAAAATTATCTGTTACTTGAAAAGTTCATCGATGTACAGAGATGCTACATGAACCCCCCATTTTCACTGGTGTCAAATACAGATCAATTCACATGGATCCCCAGCCTTCTCAGCTATTACTAAATTAATATTTGCTGTGTGAAATTACCAGAGTCCAATACACTCTTTGAACAGTTTCTTTTAGCTATTCCATGCATGGAGCTTGTTATGTGTAATATCAAATTTACTTGTTAGGGATGGTATATATTGCACAGGAGTTCTGATTTAAGAAAGCGCTACAACATATTTTATATAATACAACACAAATCTAAGGTATACTGAGAAAAGTATATACGTAGCAATTAGAATAAGTAGTTTAATCACAATAAAGTGTGCCCAGGTGGCCAAGAAGGCCAATGGCATTTTGGCTTGTATCAGAAACAGCGTGACCAGCAGGTCCAGGGAGATTATTCTCCCTCTGTACTCAGCACTGGTTGGACCACACCTCGAGTCCTGTGTTCAGTTCTGGGCCCCTCACCACAAGAAGGATGTTGAGGCTCTGGAGTGAGTCCAGAGAAGAGCAAC
>WAAB01005348.1:55424-65548 GCA_013389865.1 Piaya cayana
TATTCTATGAGTCTATGATAATACTAATGTGATCCCCATTGCCAGTCACTGGAATATGCTATCATGGCCCTGGGAAGGAGTAGGTGGACTGAAGTCAGTCTAAGCCCATTGTTGTCCTTGAAATACTTTTTGTAGTTGCTTAGGTTTTACAGCCTCTTTTGGACTGAGCCACTGTTTGACTGCCATGCTGGCCTGGCTAACTCAAGGAGATAGTCACACTCTTTTAATGAGATCTAGAAGAAACATTTACAACACCAGCTGATCCACCTAGCTGTTGAAAGCTGCCTATCTGAAACAAAGACCACCCCCATCCCACTCTGTGCAGAGGCAAAGTCAGCTTCTTCCAGCGCTTGTACTCAGTCATGGTACTCTGTATTAGTCCCTGAGCTTCAGGGACACGTCACCCTCCCCATCTCCTCTGAGCCTTATTCCATTATAAGGGTTTATTTTTCAGTCACAAAAGTTCAATTTTGTGAAGGATATTTGTTAAAGAATACTATTTTAAGATGCGTAAGCATAAAGCAAAAGAATTGCTACACTGATGTCCCTTCTTTACTTGAACTACTACATAAACCCAGAAGTTATCCAAGTGGCTACTTTTACTTTGTTGTGATTTTAATTTTTCAGGTTTCAACTGTTTATGTTGTCAAGTACTTATAGGTTCATTTAAGCCACAGAACCCAGACGTGAAGAACTGCAAATAAAGCAGTTTAGTGGAAGTAGCTTATATAGTAGGAGATTGCAAGTCCGTGAAGGAAACAGGGCATTCCAGATCCACAGTTTAATAAGTATTGGCCTATAAGTGACCTTTCAAGTGATAACTGTGTACATATGTGGAAGGCATGTCCCCTGTAACTCAATGATATCAACTATTCTTTGTTATACCTGCAGCTTTGTTAAGGATTTTTCTCGAGCAATAAAGCCATTCTGCAGTATTTCTTTCGAAGTTAATTCATTTTTCCGTTCACCATAAACATTTGCAGAAACAGAAGCCAGGATTTGCAGGTTTTAGTCTCAGAAAATTGTGCCGTACAATGGTTAGATTTATCTGTTTGCCTTGTTCTTTGCATAACCTCTCGCTTAAAACTCGGAGCTGCTAGTGCAGGTCTACTCTGGTCACAGTTACTTACAGCTGCTAAAGACAAGCTATATTATCAATGCCTGGCAGCACTTCATATTCAGATTCTTCTTTTGGTTTTCAAAGAGTCTCTGCAGAGGTTACCATTAGAAAAAGTCAATATTTGTCAGGAGCCCTTATTGTTAATCCCCATTACTGATTTTTCTTTCCAAAGTAAAGATGGAGACATGATTTTCAGATCTGTCATGGGTCAGATAATCCGTGATGATAAATTGGTTTTAATCAGACTCTGTTAAATTATACTGCTCAAGATCCAGTTCATTGTCCTCCTCTTTCCATTTATTTTTCTGAAACAGATACTATCATGTCACAAATTTAACAGCAGAGCTGCAACAACAGTAATGATATAGTGCTAGATGATAATGATTTTGTTTTCCTGGCACATAATATAAATTTTCCTAGAAGAGTAACTTTTTCAGGCAAGTACTTGACATCCAATTATTTAAATAGATTTATTATTATTAAATGATACTTCAGTAATTTTCCAAGGCAAAATAATAAAGGAGAGAGAGAAAGAGAGTCAGAAAAATCGAGTGAGAAGAGAGATTACTTTTACAAAGGTTCCTTCCATACTTCAGATCATTTGTTTTCATTGTTTATCTTTGTTTAACTCAAGAAGAGAAGGTGAGATATCCGGACTGCTAGATCATAGCTTTAGGATATTCCTTTCAGAGAACAAGTTGCAGGCTCTTCACATAGTGAATGAAATCTGAAATGAGTTAACGTGGCAGAAATTCATCCTTGAGGCTATAGTTGTCACAATATATGTACAGATTTGCTAATATCATTCCATTAGATCCTTTTTCCCTGGTATGTTGTTATACAACCAACCTCAGACGTAGCCAGCTCTTATGCTATTATACAATTATATGGTTAGAGGGACAGTAAAGGGTAATTCCTCTGCTTAAAGACTTGACAATTCTTCTCCTGGCCAAGTTCATAATATTCTAAATGTATTCAGAAGAAAATACTTATATAAAATCCAGCTTTCAGATTCTGGGAAATAAAGTTTCATGCTCAGTAATTATAAAACCTTGTCTCTTTAGGCAGCAAAACAGTTTGACAAGATGTTTTTGTTAATTTTAACTTTTATGAATGGAAATTTGCAGAAACAGAAGCCAGGATTTGCAAGTTTTAACCTCAGAAAATGGTACCCTACAATGGTCAGATTTATTTCAACTGATATAGAAGCATCAACTCATAGGAATAATTGTTTAGCTCAGAGAGATGTTAATTTAACTCATATTTGAAACTCTACTGAGCTTATTGCCCGTGTGCCTGAAAAATATCCAGAGGAGTTATTAAACAATATCATAATGGATTGGTCTTTATGAAAATCGGATTGTATGTTTAAAATAAAATAGATGGAGAAAGAAATGCAGAGCTAGGAAATAAAATTTTATCTTTTTATGCATGCACCTAATTATTAAAGTTTTAATAATAATTACATATGTGTTAGCAATTTTCCCCATTGGTACTCCTTAGAAGTTTCTGATGGCTGCTTCACATACCTTTGAGATACTGATATAGAAACTATGAGGAGAAATAATATTCAAAAATTATGTGAAATCACTGGACTTTTCCTAGAGCTTAGGGCTCCATCTAGGCAGCAGCTGCAACAGCTCTGGGACAGATAATCTCATACAGTTCTACAGATTTTTAGAGACATATGGTAAGCCACATTGTTTTTTTCTCTTCCCAGATTTTCTCCAGGCTAGGCAGGATGCTCAGGAATGAGCATCGTTCAATGTTCATGGCACTTTTCCAATCCATAAATCAAATACTTTATGCTTATTGAATTTTAGTGGTCAACATTAGTAAGAGGAGCTTCAGAGCTCCTTAGAGCTGTTTTTGGATGTTAGGATAACTGCACTGGCCAAGACCCGCAGCCTGATTTAGAATTACAGATAAAGCATTTTTTCCAGATTGGTTCCTGAAACTCACGAAAGAGAGGGAGCATTCTTGAATTCAAATAACACAAATAGTTCCTAATGTAGCTAAACACACTACCTTTTCAGGGAGTTAAGGGGCCATATCTGCTAGAGGGGATAATTACAAATCTCACTTGCTCCAACTACTGCTTCTCTCCTGTTTTATATACCATCATTATTTTGCAGATCTTAAAAAGGGAAGTTAAAAAGTTTTGTGAGTGCACAGTGAAAAAAGTGTATCATAAAATGCTATGGGTTTATGTTATGTTATTTACTATTAAGCAATGTTACCTTTCCAGATACATTTAACTCATTTTGTGTATTGAACTCATGGATTTGCTCATATAACTGGTATATTCTTTGGTTGCTTTTAATGAAGAAAGAAAATATAAGTTAAGTAACTTAGTACATTTTAAAAATAATTTTTTAATATGAATAACATGCTTACATATTAAAAGGGCAAGAAGTAGTTTACTGTAATAAGTGGGTAGCATAAATCCCTAGCAAACCTAACATGGTTTATTCAAATTTTATTTGCTACAGAATCAAAAAAAAATTTTACAAGTAGACAAATAACATGCATATGATTGCACTGGATTGTGAAATAATGATCTGTTACATCAAGCATTATTATCACTACAAAACACCATCACCCTTTTCTAAACCTTATTGCCATATTCCTAAACACACTCATTTTTCTGCTAAAAAATAGTTGCTCAGTTTTACTTGTTCAATTTTCTTGCTAACAGTCTACATTTAATTTCCATGCCTTTGGAAATACCTTCTGTATACATCTCTGTAAACATCTGCTTCCTTTAAGCATGTGTAAAAAGTGTCACATGGTTCTTAGGGGCCTCAAATTTACAGGTACCCAAATGCTGACACATCTCTGGAAGATGATTATGAAGTAGCCTTTCCTGAAAAATTAATCTCCACTTCAAAGAGGTGACACCTTGTGTCTGGCTCTCCCTCTCCTTCAACTCACCAGGTATCTTCTCCACTTTTCTATTTTTAATGTTTTATTAATAGCAGTATACTCAGCATGTTATTTTTTCAATAGAAATAAAACATCTCAATTATGATCTTTCAGTTACCCAAATTTATTTCCTTTCTGTGAATTTCCTTGTTGAAATAAGAAAAGCTACACATACTGTAGTTTGCTGTGTGTATTTACCATGGAAATTTGAAGGAACTCTCCCATCCATCAATATGAAGCAGAAGTCTATTTATTCTCTTAAAGTTGAAGAGATCCTTAAATATAGACTGATCTGCCCCTACTGTTGTTCCTCTCTTCTAAGTGTTCAAAATGAATTATTAGCATGCCTCAATTTCTGTGTAAATGTTATTGGCTCCCTGGCCGGCTCAGTATTAAACACAGTTCTGTAAGATGCCTCATATCCTTTGCGTCCTCAGGGGTGAACTTCCATAAAGATCTGTTCCTCCCCATCTGTTTTCTTCAAGCTACATGTTCTTGTAAATCTTTCGGGAGCTAAAACTATCTCAGACTTGTATCTTTCTATCAAATTTAGCTAAAATTGGCCAGCCCTCTTCAAGGATTTTTGAAAGAAAGAATGACATTCATATGCACACACACATAGAGTATAAGAGATTATTTAGGAATTCAGGTTAAAAAATAAATTATCTCAGCACCTACATTTGACTACAAGCCATACAGAGTGAAGTTAAATATTAGAATGTAGATAATTACTTGAGTTTCTATTGAAGTTGTACGTCGTGATGATATTTTAAAATCTGATTCCTAACAGAAGTCAGTGATTCATCCTTTATTTCTTGTAAGAAAACGAGAGGTTTGCATCATGTGACATTTCTGAACTGGCAGACCAACTTGTACTGAAGCTCCATTTGGTGCTATTAAGGAATGATCCATCTTAAAGTTGTTAGCTTCTGAAATTACCGTCTGTCAGTGAACACTTACTACTTAAACTGAATGGAAAGGAGGGTAAGTTTTGTTGCAACTGAGCTGCAACTTGTTCATTTTTCTCTTCTAGTTGGCACATACCTTTCTTCAGAACTCACAAACAGCTTTGAGCTTCCTTTTTGTCATGCTTTTCACTTTGCATATATTGCTACCCATTAGCACAACGGGTAACACAGAAAGTTGTGGCTTGTCTCGTCCCTTCTTTTGGTAGTGTTCTAACATGCAACAAGAAGTTAAGTTGACAGCAAGAAATGGTTTTTAGGGTTTTTTTAATGCAATTAAGAAATTGTCTTCTGCTTCCAGGAGGAAGAGTCTACTAACAAACATATACTGTATGCTATTCCTGTAAAAATAGGCTTGACATAACTGTTACAAGAAAAGTATCTTCCCTCTAACGTATCTACTGCTTAAAAATGCAGTTTGGGCCTTCTTTTACAAAGAGTGACTGACACTTTACTCTTGACAATCATAACCGACGTCTGTGGCATTACATAGAGAGAAAGGCAAGCAGTGAGCCCATCTCAATGTCGCCATGAGCACTTCCAGTGGCTTGTCAAAGAGCTGGAGCCCTGCTTAAAGTAAAAGACTACCTAGAGCAGTTAATACAGCCAAAAAAAGTTGAGATTTAACAGGATGAGTTGTCTGTCTCCAGAGCTATAGACAAAACATAAATGTGTGATGTAGACTAGTTTCATAGTCTTTTTATCTTTAGCTAGCATTAACTGAATTTAATCCAGGTCTGTAGCATTTTTCCAGCTGTGGTAGAAGTAAGTGCTAGTAGTTTCTGGGAATTACAAGGCTACTTTTTTTTTTCATTTCAGCTTCATACAGCAGATGAGTTAAGCTTCTACAGTTATAGCAACTGCAGCATAGATATCATCAGAGCTATATTCAGAGACCACGACTGTAAATTATACCCAAGCACAAAGGGTTTGTCTCGGTGACAGAATTAAACTACATTTCCCTGAGAAATTATTTCACATTTTCTTTTTTTATGTTTAGATGATAGCAAAATCTCTGTTTTTACTAGATAGAGGATGAAAAGTTTCAAGAGAAACCTGACTGGATCCCAATCTCCTCTGCTTGTTGTCACATTTTCCCAACCAATTTCATCTTTTCAGATATGTAATGATAGCTCAGTTGTAGAATTCTTGTTCTCAGTTGTGTAGTTACAAAAGTGGGCAGGGAACTCTTAACAGCTGGAGATGTGTGAGACAGAACAGCAGTAATACAAGACTTATGTTGGTGTCAGTGGGATCAGTACTGTGCCAGTCATCTGGAAATACGATCTCATGCTTTGGATATATGTCTCAAAATTAGTCTTACCACTTCATTTAATTAAAAAAATTCAGACAGTTCTTTATTGGAATATTTACCTATGGGTAATTGGACTGTACATGTGGCAAAATTCTCTCTTTCACTACTTCGCCACAAATACTTGTTCCAATGAAATGTCCACTGATAGCCTGTAAAAATATGTCATTACTGTTCAATCTTGCATGTGTTCAAATGAAAACTGTGTAAGTGCCAGCAGGAGAGTCAAATAAATTGAAACCAAGCTCCATATCAAAAGAGTTCAGCTTTTGATTCCTTATGAAGAAAACTACAAGACCTCACTACAGGAACCTCTGATAGACCTATGTGTTAGGAAGTAAACCACTATTATAAATTTTAAAGTATTAAATGTTGATTTTCCAAGTAAACAGCATTCATTGTTAGAACACTGCTTCATTTTCCACTGCTTTTCAAATGAAACACAATAGTTGGAGCAGTGGTGATTTTTCCCTCCAACATAGTCACATTCTAACAGGATTACCATTCTTACAACTACTGATGCCACAAGAGTGCCAGAGTAGCTCAGTTCCAGTGAGTAATATAGGAAGTTTTACTTTGCAGCACTTGCTCTGGATAAATGATATGGACTTCTGTCTACTATGGTGGATCAGCTGTTTTATAGGTAGAAAACGAAAACTCTGATATCAGCCACATGTAGGCAGAAGTTTCTTGGTCTCAGCTGACCAGTTGTCTATCCAGAATATCTTCAAATTCAAAATATTAAGGAAGGCCTCATGTCTGTATTTTTTCTTTCAAAAGCAAAGCAAGTGAAAGCAAATAGGAGTTTCTCATGCTGCCAGCCCACAAATCAATACAGTAGATGAAGTAGACATCTTGTTTATTTTGTCAGATATTTAAAAAAAAAATTTGGATGCTTATTCTCTACTTGTCTTACTCCATCTATAATTATCTTTTAAAAGAATCTGTTTTCATTGCCAGATCCTGATGATTCTCACTTGCTGAAAAGTGAAACCACTGTCACCTGTTGCAACAATGAAGTCTGGATATCTGTGTTCCTTCTGCTGGGCAGAGCCCTGGTTCTTACAGCAAAACAAGAAGGCTTAATAATACATTAGCCTAAAAATTATTTATGAACAGATGTAAAAGCTAGTGATATTACCACGAAAAAGTAACAAATGTCAACTGGGCTTTGAAATACTCCTTGCTCTTGTAGCTGAGGTTCTGGTAGAGTAACCTACTATACTATACCATACTATGTACTGCACTATGTACTGATTACTAATTCTAGAGGCTCAGTTTACTGAAGCTTAACCAAATGAACACTAAGCATGTTTATCAACACTGCTGAATGCTGTTGTATTACTGAATAAACATGATCAAGGGAAGGGCTGGAAGGGAGATGAGGATTTGGCTGTTGGTGATAATTTCCAGTTGTGAAGCAATTATTTAGATAGCAGATTTTAGCATGAGGATAAGGGGTTTATAAGTGCTGGATTTGCATAATAGTAATACATGTCACTTTAAATTTCCTCCTGGCATTTTCATGCACTTTTAAAATGAATCCTAATTATAAATGTTATACAAGCCCACATAATGTGAATTTACTTGTATGCACAATTGCATTATCCTCATTTTTAAGTGTGCTGATGATTAACATTAGTAGCCAAATTCTTATGTTGACTGCATGGCTATACTACAAACCACCTTGCAGAAATTAACTGTTATGCACATATGTTATGTTATTAACATAAATAAATGTATTTTGCTCTGTTCCTGGCCCATCTTTAAAATCCACTTTAATGAGATTCATATTTTTCAGAGTTAGTATGGCATGCCTTAACTGTGATGGCTAAACAATCTCTCTTTTTTTTCCATACAGATTCAGAAATGGCAAAATCCAAAGCAATCCTTTTTATATTCTCCTGAGTGCAGAAATTCAGCAAGCCAAATGAGAGGAGAACATAACCTTTATAAATTACCAAGTAGTTACTCAGCTACACAGAACCTGCTTTAATATATTCTCAACTTTTCTGTTCTCCCTGTGAACTGTTCCACAGACTGAAAACCCCATAAAAGTAGCACGAAGAAGTGGTACCCACCTCCTACCACTCACATCCCAGGTACATCTGGGCCTATACTCCTCATGATATGAAAAGACCCAAATTTCTGACAGTACTAATAATTAGTAATGATATTTTCAATTTATTACACTGATTGCCTTGATTTTCATTCCTTCTATACCCACATTTTTGGTGAGATTTTCAAATTGCTAAAAGGTTTCTCAGATCACTTCTTATTCATCAGTTGCCTGTGTGACCTATGAAAAGATTTATATAAGTTGAGCACTGAACAGTCAGAGTCTACCTTAGACTATAAATGCCTTTTACGTTTTCCATTTTAGAAATACAGGGTAAAAATCAGCATAGAATTAGGGGTTTGCATATAACATAGATTAATTACCTTTCATGTTCTAAATCTCATTTTTTTATCCCAGAATCTGATGACTAGAATAAAACAATGCAAATTTGGTTTCAGGTCTACAATTGCTCTGGCAAATAAAAAAGATATAGTATTTTAAAAAATGTTCATTATTTCTTTAAAGCTCAGATTTTAAACTGAACATTATCCTGATAGGATAGTAAATCTTCATTTTCAAAACTGGAAACATTTAGGCATATATTATCATGTCCAGTAGTTGAAAACACAATGTATTCTACTTACTGCCTACCTCTACAAAATTTCTATTGTTGTCAAAAGATAAAAGTTAGTTAAAACAAAGATACCAGTACTTGCAGCTAAAACTGTACATATCCCAGACATAAAATATTATATTTAAAATACTTAGATATTAAAAAAAAAATTAAAGGCCAAAAAAAGTCCCATTGGTTTTTGGTAGTGCAAACAGAAAGAAGGATCTTCAAAGCAGGCAGTTAAAGAAAATATACAGAAACTCACTTTCTTATATGAACATGTAGGGTACAGCATTCAGTTTTAAAGGAATATTATGACAAATCTGAATGACATTAAATTTCTCTGAGCAGTAAGACGTTGTCCTTAGTAACAAACTGTCTCACTGTTGTCATCTGGAAGTCAGTGAAGTGAATGAAGGTGTATACATCTTATGTGAAGTCTAAAAAAAGAAGGATAAAAGTGGTAAATGTAATCTGAGGTGAGTAAATGTGAAAACATGTATATTATCCATGAGAAATCAATGAAAACAGTTGATTCCACCTTGCAAAATTTACTAAATTGTTGTACAGAATATATAATTCAGTATAATCAGGATCTGTCTTTATTTTTTTTTTATTTCATCAGAATGGCTTGCTTGTATTCTGATCTCTATTCCTGAAATCTATCCATGAACATTGATAAACTTTCTATCCATGTGGCGGCACCCAGCAGCAAGACAGTGAGTTCTGTGGTGGGGTGGACATTTTGAGGCAGTGGGAGCTTCCCTGAGCCGGGAAATTTCTGAAAAAAATAGGCAGAGTGGGGGCTCCTGACAGCCGGCACACACGCATTGGTCCTGTGCACTGCCTGACTGGAGGGAGTGGTCCCGTAAACTACCGCGGGGGATTTAATTGGTCCTTAGGGAGCACAGCAACCAGAAGAGGAGCAGGGCACGTTGAACAGGGCAGTTTGTGCAGCAGTTTGAGTGAGCAGGGAGGACACAGAAAGGGGCTGAAGCACAGCCAGAAGGGACTGAGGACCATGGTGGCTACCCATCAAAAGATTAAGGCTGCACCAAGCATGATAGAAGTTGCCATGCAGACGGAGCCCCAGTGGGCACACACAGGTACCCAGACCCTGGGCTGCAGAC
>WAAB01005352.1:0-31851 GCA_013389865.1 Piaya cayana
AACTTTAATTTAACTTTAATTAACTTTTATTGCCTTTTTCAGTCACACCACACACAACGCTCCACAATAAAGAGCTGTGGTCGGCAGCAGAAAGCTGGTCTCCACAAGTGTTTATACATCATGTATTTGCTACCTGAATCTCTTTAGGAAACAGCATATTTTGCAAGCAATTCCCCCCCTCTGTCTGTACAGCAACCTCTCCTGCTGGTTCTTGCAGTGAGACCTAGAGACTCTACACCTCTAACTGCCCACGGCTGTAGCCCCACAGGATTTGAGAGACCCACGGTGTGTGTAGTTTCCGAGCACCATCCCAGATATCACCGGGAATTTCTGTGTGTGTGTAAATTCTTACTCTCTCTCCTCGGTCTCCTTTGGAGCCTTTTGGTCCGGGCTGCCCTGGAGAGCCTGGTAAGCCCTGGAAGAGATGCAAACCAAGGAGGAGTTAATTTTTCTACAATGCATCCTTCACATAGGTGCAGGGAATACATTTCCCAGTGATCCTCCTCTCCTGAAAACCCCAGACACCCAGTAAGCAACTGGGCTGGGTTCTCTTTTACCTGCAAGCAAGACCAGAAGCTCTGCTCACAGATACCCCGAGTGCTCCAGTTTCTGCACGTCCCTCTGTTTGGGTCTCTGAATGCCCTGTGAGCTACTGGTGTGACATCTGCAGGGTTCAGTGTCACAGGATATTTCTCGTTTACCAAGAGGAAATTAATATACAGAGAGTACGGTTAGCTTAAAAATCCCCCTTCTTTGCCCTTCTTCCTAATTGCCTCAGTGGGTGGTGTGAGTAAGCACACATACCTGAAAATTAATTGGATTGTGGGGTGGCGATGATTTTGAAGCCATCCACTCACCCTAATAAACAATTTTCAAATGAAGCCCAAACTCCACTAATAATTCTGCCTCCTGGGTTGAATAAATCTATAAACCGGTCACCAGCGGATAAGAAGGGCACAAGCTCCACGTTTCTGTTAATTGAACTGATTGCAGAAATCGATCCAAGTTCTTAACGGCTCTGAAGCAGACAGGGAGAGAGCGAGACTGTTTGTTTATACTCAGCATGGGGCTCCCCAGGACCACGTGCAAGATGCTTTTTGCCACCTCAGGTGTATTTCACGCAAGACTCCTGATGTCTCCAGAGCAGCCCCAGGGTCCCTCACCTCTCAGAGACCAGAGGAATGAGCTTTCTGGCATAGCTGTGAGGAGCCTCAGCGTCAGGTTAAGCGGCCCAAGAGTGGATGGGAGTGTCTGAAGGTCTAAAACGTCGAAGGTGGAGCGCTCGCTCTCCTGGTTTCAGCCACACTGACGTGTGGCTCCCAGCCTGTGCCGGCCCCCCCAGCTCATCGTCACGCACAGCGACCTGCCCTTCAGCTTAGCGACGCCTCCCCCAGCCCCACAAGAGATTCAGAAGCTCAGGCCTGGTTTAGGTGGTTAACCAGGGCTGCTAAGTGAGGCACAAACCAGCCTTGGCCCTGAGTCAAACACACAGCACGAACAAAGCTTTAGTCTCCAAAAGCCTCCCTCGCTCTTGCCAGCTCTCAGGGGTGACTTCCAGTGCGTGATTACACGGGGATGCTCAACAACACTGAATTCCACAAATCTGTGGTAAAAATTAGAAGATTTATAACGTGTGCTGCATGTGCAAAAGCCAGACCCTGCGACAGAACCTGTTTATGAATTGGGACTCACCTTGTATTTAATCACATTAAACTGCATCTGTCGTTTTGCTGCCAAGTTTCCCGCTGTGTTCACCTCTGTCTGGAGTTCCTCATTGTTCTCCAGAGCATTCACTAATTGAAAGCATTCTGCTACGCTGGCTAACTTTCCCTGCTGTCCGTTGCTTCTTCAAAGCGATTAATAAATACATTGGAAAAAAAACCTCCTTTCTCTACTTCTAGCAGTTCCAAACCTCCTCTTCTCGGGGTCTGAGTTGCATCCCTCTGCTAAGTTCCTTAACCTTTCTCTCTCTGTGCTCTTCAGTCGCTTTTATCTCTCTAGTCGTGTCAGGCCCCTTTGAAACATTTGATGTTACTGGTTTATCTCCACATTAAGCAATCCTCATCCCCAAACTCTATCAGCCAACCACAATTTTGAGCTGCTCGGTCAGTTCACCACTCATCACAACTTCATTTCTTTCCATTTAACCAGCTTTTTCCTTCTATGCGAGTACTTTGCCTTTCTCATACTGTAAATTCTTTTGAAGGAATTCTTTATCATTCCATTATCTCCCCCTGCCACAATTTTTTTATCAATAATCAAACCGATGGGAATCTCTGAGATTTTTCTTGACTAGAAAGTTCTGTTTCTGAAAAGTAGGTTCAACCTACTTGGGAGATTAACCAGTGAACTCCCACTGATGCACTGTTGTTCTTCTGCCACGTTCCACGGGAAATGTGATATTTCTATCACTGGGCTAGTGAAGCTCCTCTCGGGTCCTTTGCACCAACCCAGCCCACAGCACAATGTTTTGACACAGCGACAGCAAGATGTGTTGTTCCGATTAAGGGAAAACCAGGGAAGCAGAACCATTTCAACCTCTCCGCACGATTCAGAATGAAAGAAAGGTAGCAGAATCACAGAATTTCATGGGGAACAAAGCATCAGATCTAAGTCTTAGGAAGTTCTGCCCCTCTTGGTGCAATTAGATGTTTCACACCTAAGCCCCGACTCGGCCCCGAAGCACTAACACTCCTTACTTGTGATCCAGGCATTCCAGCAGGTCCTGGTGGCCCTCTGGGTCCTGACGCACCTGGTGGCCCTGTGGGGAATCAGCATTTGAGGCAATTTAAGGAGTTACAGCAGGAAGGACCCTAAGTTTCAAAGATGTGTGCTTCCTATCATTGTTCAGCTCAGTCTCCCAATAGGTAAAAGCCATTCATGGATCACAGGATGGCAGCATCAGCGCTTTGTCACACAGGATTTTTTGATACCCACTGAATTTTCATCCCAGATTCGGATTTCAAAAATACTGATGAATATATGAAATAGTTCAAACCAGCCCCAAAGTCTGCAGAGTCTGCATATGCGGCACTGAGAGCAGCTGGCCAGATCCCACTCAGTGGGGCTCTACAGCCACAGCCCAGGATGGCAGCAGCAGCGAGAACAACTCTGCTCTCGTAAAGGAATTCACAGACAACCCATTCTTAAAGACAGTCTTTAGCTGTTCTCTTCTCAAGGTCTGTCCTGTAGAACAATCCACCAACATCAACAGAAACCTGGGCACTTCTTGCCACCCTTCCCACTCCTGGACCCACGGCTCTTGTTTTCCCTGCAGGAACCCAGACCGTTCTCCATCAGAAGTTTTCTTTTCTCACTCTCCCCGTTAGTTCAGCTCTAAAGCTCAACAGAGTTTGTTACCTGGTGGCCCAACGGGGCCTGGGGCTCCCCGTGGTCCTGGCAGACCAGCCATGATGGTGTCGATGACGGTGGAGGCCAGCTGGGGTTCTCCATCTGCATTAAAGAGCAGAGCCGTTAGTGTCCTTGCAGTGAAATCCACCCGGTCCCCACAGGCAGGACGTCTCCCCTAAATCCTTTGGTGGCTGTTGCTGGCCACAGGGAGGTGGTGCTGCCATCTCCAAGACACGTCTGGCTTCTGAGAAATCAAACGTGGATCTGGAGTTCCCTCCTGACTCGTACGTGTGACCTGGAGCCACGTTGGCAGCCTGCGATCCCAGGAAACTCACCTGGCCAGAGCGGCAAAGCCTCTGGGAAGCATCGGCCCAAACAGCTGTGAAAGCAGTTGGATTCTAAATCAAACGCCCTTCTCTCCTTCCCCTTCACTCCCTCTGCTCTGCTCTCCCCTCCTCAAGAAGGGGCCGTGTGTGGCATCACAGGGACGTCACTCAGCACAGCTCTGCTCTACGCTCTTCTCCCCCCACAACCATCCTTGGTTCCCCTTGCTCTCCCCATGAAATACGTTCGTGTTATCTCCCGTGTCCTCTACAAACCGAAATCTTTGAAATACAGAGTGAATGCTGCTTTCTTTTCTCTTTTCCCTAAAAAGCCTCTTAGCTTTAGCATGGAAAGAGGATGGAGCTGGCTCTGGACCAGGGCCGACCTTTTCCAAGTGGCAGAGAAAGCAGCGACCCTCGCAGACCCTCGTGACTTCTGGCCTACGGGTTGCGTTTCAAAGGGATAAATTCTCCCATTAGAGGCTTGATTCGGTGAGACAGGATGGAAATGAAGTAATCCTGTTAATTTCTTTCTGCTACCTGATCCGGAGGGAGACAACTGGGACCGATTTCTTTACTGCAGCAGAGTGAAACTCTGAGAAAATATCCATCTCCCCATTTCTGGGTTCTCCCTGCTGATAAACACTGACAACAGGAACACCTTGTGATTAATAAAGGCACAAGCATTAATCATGTCCAGGCAGCACCAAACACTGCGCTGCTACTAATGACGTGATGCAGCTTTCTCCCATCTCCAGGGCTGCTCATGCCCGTTACCAGGAATGTGCTTCCCTCTGCTGTCAGCAGCTGGAACCTTGTGTTTATGGTTTGCAGATGTGCTCTGTTCAAAGCAAATAAGTTAAAAAATCTACCCAGAGGAGCAGCAGTAGAACCCAAACCCTCCACGAGGAGCCTTTGGAGTAAAATGAACCCAGAGCGGCACCGTTTGGTGGGATCCTGTAGGGCAGCGAGGTGGCTGCAATGCAAAACTTGCTTGTTTATACGGCTCGTGATGGCAGCAGCTCGATCTACGCTCTGTAGAACCTTAGTCTTGCCCATACGCGCCAAGGAACTGGATATAGCCTTGAGCTGTTAAAATCCTTCCACAATAAAAAATACATCTGCTCACTTTCAGGAAAAGGAAAAAGAGTCAGGACAGCGGAGAAGGTGGAGGGAAAAGAAAAAGTCTAGAAAACTGACAGAGCCAGGGAGATCTGTTAATCCTTGGCTGTAACTCATACACCTGAGCTTGGAAGCTGGATGTGAGCAGAAGAGCTGGGAAGAGGCACAGCTGGAGTCTAGGGGTGAGGGAATGGGACACCCGACCCAGCCGAGGCTCCAGGTATTTACAGGCCAAGGGGAGCTAGAGCTGAGCTCGGCTCTGTCACTGTTAGAGGCCAACTCCACAGGGCTGGGACAGAAGAAATCAGACCAAGCCCAGATCTGAGAGCACTCACGTAAGAGAGCGTGATGTGCCTTTCCTGGAAAACCTTTCTCACCATGCACAACACAAATCAAATGAATATATTTTTACATCACCGCAGGCTCAACGAAACCCTGACCCTCCAGCTACAGCAAAGGGATAAATGAAAGCTCTTGGTCTGAGCTTTGGAGTTCATAGTTCTCTGTTTCGCGTGGATGTGAGCTAGTGCTCTTGTACCAGAAATGCAGGTGGAAGACATGTCTATGGGGTGGGAAAAGGGCTGATTGACAGCTGTCCTTGTTATGTTTTATGATTTCAGTCTTGCAAACCTTTGGTACCGATTTCTGAGCAACCCTGAGCGCTGCAACAGCAGCACCAAGAGGTCTCTCAGCAGCTCGGTTCCACTGCCCCAGCACGCACCCAGTGCCAGGCTGCTGCATTTCTTCACTCCTTTGCCTTTTGTGCAACCTGTCTGAGCTCTGTCATCTCACCTGAGGAAAAAAAACCAAGAACTGAGGAGGAAACTTACTTTCTTTTTCAGCTGTGGGCTGGAGCGAGTAGAGAACCCCTTGCTGGTAGGTAAGAGGGAGGCTTGGGGCAGCCGGTGGCCCTGGAGGACCTGGGGGACCTGGGAGCCCGGTTTCTCCTGGAAGTCCTCTTGGTCCTTGAGGTCCCAGCAGCCCTGTGCAGAGGCAGGAGAGGATGTGTTAGTGCACCTGAAGATGTTCTAATGGCTGCAACGGGGTAAAAAGGCAGTAAGGAGACAAAGGATTTCTGTTCTGGAAACTAGGGCGGAGGGAAATAGGAAGAGCATCCCAGTTTTCCATCATTCACTTTTAGCATCTACCTTAGCAAAGCAGGTGACCTTACTTGGCTCAAAGGTGCTGCGAAGGTCAGTTCCTCAAAGAGCAAAATCTGCACACACACACCCTGAGGCTGAGCAAGAAACTAAAGGCAGGAAGGCATGAAATCAAGCAGCTCCCTTTCTCCCCCCTTCACGTACGCCCGTGTGTCCCTAACTGCCAGGAAAGGCAGACACAACCCTGGCCAGACCTCAGCCACTGACAGGCTGCCACAAACCCCCAAAGAGCCTCCAGGGCCACTCTGGTGTTTAAGGCCCGCTCCGAGTTTCACATCTTTCCTGAGCTCTGATTTACAAAGCTCGGCCTTTCAGAGGCACGCAGAGCGCAGAGCCTGAGGTCTGGCACCTATCGCATCTTCATCAAAAGGGGCAGGGACGTTCTGACCATAAAGAAAATCTCCCCGCGCAGGAATGGAGCGAACTCTGAAAGAGCAGCCTCGTATCCTTTCCCTTTGCCATACAAAAGCATCATTAATTTGACATCCTGGCATCTCACAGCTTGGCACACATGGTGGAGAAAAAAGGAAGTTAAACCAGGCATGAAGCGAGAGTTAAATGGGGAATGCTCTTCTCCACCAGCTGACAGATCTGAGACTGTTCCTTACAGCTCCTGAGCCAGATGGGGAAACGTGAGCCTGCTCTGCAGCTTTGTGGGACAAGCTCTCTCCGGCTCCATGGGAATCCCAGGGCCTGTCAGTGCACACGCAGCCGGCTGCCTGCTCTGAGAGCCACTGGCAGCACACGGGGACAGGCAGGAATGGATTCAACACCCACAAAAGATGCTCCACATCTCGTGTGTCTCTTGTCACAGTCAACGTGCACGACCATCCCCCATCATGGTAGCGCTGCCCTTCTCCAAGACTTACCTGGTGGTCCTGCCGGGCCCCTCTCACCGGGTTCTCCCCTCTCCCCTTTTGGCCCCGGTGGTCCTGGAAGTCCCGTTGGTCCAACCGGGCCTGGAGGACCAACCTGTCCTGGCAGCCCTGAAAACATTCAGGAAGGAAAATAGTCAGAGGTTTCTCACCTAGAGGACACAAACTGCAGATGTTTCTGTGAATAGAGGGGGCCCTTTAACAGATCTGGGCTGAAATCTCACCTGGTGGTGGCCACTGTGCTTGGCCAGCTCAGGCAGGTGAGCAGGAGCCCGTTTAAGAGACCAAGAGCACCTTCTTCCCTACCAAAACCCCAACAGCCCTAAACCCCAACTGCAGCCAGTTCTTCCCAGCAGAGAGGGGAGAACAGCAGAAACGCTGTTTTGCAAGCACAACACGCTGTGCTGCTGAGTGTGGGTCAAAACATTTTGTCGCTGGCATCAATCAGCCTCAGTCCTTTGGTTCAACCTTTATGACTCAATCCCATGAACTGCTGCAGGCTGAGAGCCGTCGTTTGCTGCTGGCATCCTCGATCACGTCGCTGCAGCTGCAGCAGAGCTCTAAAGGAACTGGCACTTAGTGCTCTGGGGGTGGAAATGGCTGCAGGGAAGACCAGGAGAAGCGGCACCGAGCAGCGTGGCAGGCGAGTGCTCATACTGGTGACCGATGGCGTTAGCAGCATGAAAGGGAGAAGTGCAAAAGGAAGGAGAGAGAGCGAAGGATTCGGGGGGAAAACAGGGAGGGAAGCAAATAAGCCACATCTTCAGCTGGCAAAAATCAGCTCTGAGGCAGCGGCATCATCTTCAGACTGCTGATACGATCCTAGGGGTGTTTAGTGCCACCACTCAGCACATGCCCTGCTGGCTCAAGCCACGTCTCCTCCAGTGAACTGTCCCTCCCCGGGCAGCGCTTCCCATCCTCATGCACTGGGGAAACTGAATGTCTCAGAGGTGGCAAAGCTGGTGTTTCACCTCTCACGACCAGATAAACCCCAGCCCCTGGGAGGCTTCGAATCCCTGAGGACTCGTGGCCACAGGACCCTTCTGCTCTTTGGGACACATCGTGTGTAGGAGCGGAAACAGCCCCATTCTGTGCTTTGAAACAGCAGGAACCATTGACTTACCCTGGGGTATCAGCTGCTCCTCTGCACCTCTGTGTCCTTTAGGCTCTAGTTGAGAGGATTAGGGGGAAGAAAAGAAAATGAAAAGAAAAATATATGAAAAATGAGGCCTCTCACTGCCAACTGGCTCAGCCGCAGTGCATGTATTTTCTTACTACTCACTAGAATGGATCCTGTTGATTAACAAGCTGATCAGAAGGGCCAGCGGTGCAGCTGTCTCAACAGCCCTGATTGCTTTTAAACGATGGTCTGTCACTCACCGATGAAATAACTACCCTAACAAACAGTAGCAGCTTCTCCTGGCCTTCAGCCTGGAGAGGCGTCCGCCAGGAACGCTCCCCCCAGCCAGGGCATCCAGGCCCTATCAAGCTGCTTTGTGTCAGGCACCAGCATTCTGCCCTCGGCCCATCCCGCTGAGACCCTGCAAGCCAGGATTTGGATTTGCTTTGGCTGAAACTCTCAAGAAGCAGGGCAAAGTAGGTGATATTTCACATAAAGCTCTGGGGGGGGACACGGGCTGCGCTTTCCACAGCCCCACAGCACACAGGGCACTCGGGTCCGGCTACCCCCTACTCTAAAACCACACCTGATGAAAGATCCCCTCGGGTCTGCGATCTCTGGATGGGGACCTGGGACAGCTTTGAGTGACAAGTCACGGTGGTGTTGAAATCACACAACACAGGCAGCCCCCAACCACCCCACCAAAATCCAGAGTGTGGTTTTCTGGCTGGCTTTGAATTGTAGATAGAAAGTGGTGTGGGCAGGCAAGGAAGCCAAATGTGGGGCCAGATCCATGAAACAGCCCCACGGCTCCTTAGGAAAGGAAACACTGTGAAGGCCACAAAGCTTGGACAGGGGTTTGAGCAGGCAATCACGTGCCAATAAGCATCTTAACTGATTACTTCTAATTGCTGAGAGACCGTTCTGACCCAAAGCAGTCCAGCACACGCCTGATTCCCAGCTGTTACGCTCGAGTTGTTCTTCCATGCTAGGTTAAATAAATCCAGGGTAGAGAAATAAACAGCAGCAGAGAGCAAAGACTCCAGGCAGCAGCACACGGGCAGCGCTGTGACGCACGCAGGCGGCTCAGAGCACAGCCTGGAGCCCAGGCAGGCTCAGGTAATGCTTACGTGTCCCTGAGATCCGGGAGGTGATCGCTAGTGGATTTGTTTCAGGGGCTGGGGGGCTTACAGGGGACCGTGGGGTCAGCCTGGAGTCTGAGCTACAGAAGAACCGTTCTGGTTCGCTTCACTGCCTGGGTAAGTGGCCCTGGCTGCTCCTTGCTGAGCAAGAGGAGATCACTACGTGTTCAGAGCCTCTGCGAGGGGACCTTGAGCAGCAGGGACAGAGCCGTCGGTGCAGCAACTTTAGAAGTGCAGGCACAGACTTACTGCGACAGCAAAAACAAATGACACGGAGGAGGCAGAACGATCACATAACGGACACTGGGGGAAACGGCTTTAATTCAGTCCTGGCAGCAGGCGCTGCGGCTCTGAAACTACTTTGCAGCACATTTTGTTAGCGAGCTCCCTCCGCGTAGTGGCACCCTGTCAAATTACAAACACCGACCACATCTGCTCCGCGTCGGTTGCTCCAAGTCTGCTGCAGTCGGGAAGGGCTGCCATAATCAAACGCTCAGACCCAAAAAAAAGAGAAAGAAGAAAACCAGCAAAAAACACTGCAGGCCCTGCAGGCGATAACCAACGGCTCTGGGAGCAAGCAAAGCTACTGACAGGCAGGGCTCTGGAAGCGGAGAGGGGGGATCTTGAAATGAGAATGCCAAGGCCAAGGAAACCCGATGCGTGGGGATCTGTCTGGCCAAGTGAGCGCAGAGGGAGGTTTGCTTCTAAGTGTATTTTTTTTTTTGTGCCACAAGAGGGATCATAAAACAGCCCATTGTGTTCATGGTAAATTTTAAATATAGAACGCAGACTGCAACCGAGGTTGCTGTTCATGGGAAAGTTTTTCCTTCCAATAAACCCAAGGATTGCCTCTACGCCCCCGGCCTCTGCCTCCCCACACTGCTCTCGGATAGGGAAGCGCTGCATTCAGGGCTAAGGANTACGTAGAAAAAATTGTGTGGGATACCTGGGAATTGTAGTTTTTCCTCAGCCACAATCTGACTGTTTTTTTTTTTTAAAAGGGCCAAAAAGAAAAATCAAACTATGACAGTGGGGATCTGTCTGGCCAAGTGGGCGCAGAGGGAGGTTTGCTTCTAAGTGTATTTTTTTTTTTGTGCCACAAGAGGGATCATAAAACAGCCCATTGTGTTCATGGTAAATTTTAAATATAGAACGCAGACTGCAACCGAGGTTGCTGTTCATGGGAAAGTTTTTCCTTCCAATAAACCCAAGGATTGCCTCTACGCCCCCGGCCTCTGCCTCCCCACGCTGCGCTCGGATGGGGAAGCGCTGCATTCAGGGCTAAGGAGGGGAGCATGAATCGTCCCCCTGTGATCCCAGTGGCTCTCTAGAGTTACCTCAGGAATGCTTAAATCTATCCAGGCCTCAAAATCCACAGTCTTTAGACTTAAAACCTGTACACCGAAGCACGCAGCGGGCATAGTGGCCCTCCCAAGGTTAACAAGAACCTAACTTTCCTGAGACCAGAATTCAGCTCTCGGCAGATGCTTGTGCCAACAGGACAATGGGTCAGCAAGGCTGGCAAAATGGAGCTTAATATTTTAGTGTGTGGACTTAGCTGCTTTCATCCAGGCAAGAAAGGGCAGAAGAGGGGTAGAGACACAGAGAGAAAAGCCCAAAGCCCTTCTCTTTGTGAAGGGGCGACCTTCATTCCTGCACAGGTGATGGGAAACGACCCCTGAGGATATCACACCCAGCTCGCTGCAGCTGGAAGGATAATTTGAGGTTGATCTGAGCAGACCCAAAAAGAAGAGAGGAATGCCCATCTGAAAATCATAACCCTTTACAGAGCAGAGGGAAGGAGCTGCCAGCACTTCCCTCCAATCCCTCTCCCCTGCAGCTCCCAGTACCCAGACCAGCGCAGGCTCTGTTTCAGTTACAGGAATCGTGTACGTAGGGGGGTGAATTAGAGATTAAAACATTAGTCTTACCGACAGATCCCACTGTTTTTCTCAGGACAGTCCCAGGATTCAGCAGGGGAAAGGCATCTGGTAGCAACTCGTCGTCCCACGTGGCTGTGGTCCCAGCGATCGGCAGGTTGTTTTCCAACGCTGGGCTCCGCTCCGCAGCCTCCAGCAGGAGGATCTAAGCAGGGGAAGGCAAACAAGATCAGCAGGATGGTTTCATGTGTGTCTCAAGCCTGAAGAAGTCTTGAAACTCCTCTCCTTGCCAGCAGGAGCTGTGAATAACTCTGCATCCTGAACCACAGGGGGTTGTGTTAAAGCTCTATAGGTGTTCTGGAAGCAGCAGTAACTGATTGGGAAGCTGCTGCCTCAAGTTGCAAGAGGATCCCGCACACGACCTCCTCGAGGAGGGTTTCGCTGCTTCCAGAGAGCCTCAGCCTCTCACAGGATTGTCTCCTTGGGGAGAAACATGAAAGCAGGGACCAGAGCTGGTGATAAGGGACATGGGGACATTTCACTGTGAGGTTATGTGTTCAAACCCAGAGCCATAAGGTCAGACCCATCCCTGTCAAAGGGATCAAAGAAAATGAAAGACACCGAGGAGCTGAGGCATCTCTAGAGAAGGGAACGGAGCTGGGGAAGGGTCTGCAGCCCAGGGGTTCTGGGAACCCTGAGGGCCCTGGGGCTGTTTAGCCTGGAGAAGAGGAGGTGAGGGGAGACCTCATTGCCCTCTGCAGTTCCCAGAAAGGAGGTTTGGGGGGGGGCAGGTAGCGGGCTCATCTCCCAAGGGACAAGTGACGGGATGAGAGGAAACAGCCCCGAGTTGTCCCAGAGGAGGTTTAGATTGACACAAACCACCTGAGCAAATACTGATTTAGGGATAAGGGAAATAAAAGAGAGCAAGGCTCAAACTTTCCACCGAATCCCTAGAAGGTTCAGTTTTTACACGCTGTGCTGTCTTTACATAATGAAGTCACGCTGCAATTATAAATGAGAGTGACTTGGCTCCACTTGTTTGTTTTTAAATTGCGACGATTACAAGGTTTATCACTTATTTATTACTGGGTCTGGTGGGAGCCAGGACTGCAGCAGGGCCAGGAGTGATGAACTTCACGCAGAATGTGCTGCCCAGCAGGGGGGAACCAGAACCCAGTTGAACTGGGAGCTGGGTTAAGTGCAGGGGGACCGAGCCTCAGCTGCTGCAAACAATGCTCTTCCTTTCTTGAAAGGATCTTTATTTCTGGAGCCAGAGCCCTGAATCGGGTCATAATGCTCTTACTCAATGGATTTCTCTGATCCAGGCAAGGCAGGAACCAGTTCAGTCTCTCCTGCACTTCTGTGCTTCTCCCCAGTGATTCATTTGTCAGACTTTCAAGGCAAGTTGCTGTCCCTTCACAAAGCCCTGAGCATCGCCTTGACAGAAACAGGCTTAGTTCCCATTGACACGGGACTTCAGTGCACGGCGAAGACCTTTTCTGAACCCCTTTATACCATCATATGTATCAGAAATGGTGTGACCAGCAGGGCCAGGGAGGTTCTTCTCCCTCTGGACTCAGCACTGGTGAGACCACTCCTCGAATCCTGGGGTCAGTTGTGGGCCCCTCAGCACAAGAAGGATGTTGAGGCTCTGGAGAGAGTGCAGAGAAGAGCAACGAAGCNCCCGTTCATTCCCCAGTAAAACCCCAGGATGTGAACACAGTGAACTCAGCGAGAGGCAAAGCTCGTGGCGGTGGCAGGTGAGGGGGCGACAGGCGAGGACACGGACCCAAGAACAGCGACAGTCAGCGAGCAGCAAACTGCAGGGGCCTCCCGGGCAGCGGGGGCGGCACTGGCACGGCTCTGCCGAAGGTTACATCTGGAGTGGAACAGCTCCAAATCATTTTTATGGGTGATAATAAAAACGTGTTACCACATAATCAACGCAAAACGGTGGCGACGGCATCCTTCTCATTAAAACAACATGTTCTAAATGAGCGCTCAGCTGATAAACGCTGCGAAGAATTTCAAGGTATGCACAGAACAACCCCGAGTGCTCTTTCATGAATCCACTCTGTGTTGTTAAGGCTCAAACCATAGTAACCAGTTTATTTTCCCTGGGCACAAAGCGATAGAGTTCAGGAAGTCTCCAGGCTTGAAATTGCTCGGAAATTCTCGTTTTTATGATCAGGACTGAAGAAGTGCCCAAAAGAAATAAAAGCAGAAAGAAGAGATTTCCCACACCCATGCGATCCGCGGGGCCAAGCTAAAGAAGGAAAAGCACGAGGGATTTGGTGACATGCAGAATCTCACACTGTACAGCTCTCTCACCACGCAGCGTCCTCGCACGAGCTGCAGCGCTCAGCCCAAACAGGGTCCCTGCGCGCGACTGCACTAGCACCGGAGCCATCCATCTACTTTCTGTCACGTTCTGTTTTTCTTAATGCTGCCATTGCCAGAGCCAAGGGACCCGAGGAGCATTCCCACTTTCATTAAGCAAAAAAAAAGAAAGTTTCTAGCCCTTGGAGCAAACTGCTGGAAAATGATAGCACAGGGGCTCACGGCCAGCAGGCGAATTAGCAAAATGTGCAATGGATTAAAGCCTCGGCATTAGAACCTTGGTATTTGCTAGTCAATAAGGTTGAGGTAGAGAGGGGGACAACACCAACTGGAAAACGCACGGTTCTGGTTGGAAATCCTTGTGGCGAGCAGCGCCCACTCCTGCTACGGCTTCCAGTGCAAAAGGTCTTGGGGAAAATACGGAGAAGAGAGGCAGAAAACATCCAAATGTCACCATAGAAATTAAATACATCTCGATGCCGTGGGTGACATCGGCCACCCAACCCACCGGAGCAGGTACAGAACCAGCTGAAGGGCAGCAATGCGGTTGCTGCCTGTGGTGTGGGGAGAGCGGATCCCTACAGAAGACACAAGGGCCTTTCTCCTGCAGTTTGCACCGCATGGTAGAAGATGAAGGATGGCCTCAACTCAGCAGAACACTTGGGCTCTCACCTTTTCTCATGTATGGAAGCAAAAAGTCCAATCTGAGCCTAAATGGACACGCTGAAGCGGAGCCTCTGGCAACACAGGCCCCACCGGCCTGAGGGCTTGTCTCTGGTTTCCAGACCCCACCTCTCAGAAGCAGCTGAACTGGGTCAGAAGCTGGAAGGAGCAGAAATGGGGCCACGTCTCCTGCCAGCAGCGCAGCGGGAGCCGGGCTCGACGCAGGAGAAGGCGTGTGAAGGCGAAGGGAATGCAGGAGGGATGACGCACTGCGCTGGCCAAGGAGCCTGCGGGCCAGTGCCAGCGCGGAGGTTATTGCCTGCGAAACTCACCCCTGGGCCTTGCGAGTCCCGCGGAGCCACCGGGCTCACCTCTGTACAGGCTCTGGCGCGCGCTCTTCTCCCGTGGCTGCGAGCCTGGCTCTCCACCGTGGGGCCCGCTCACGCGCAGGGCCCTCAGCAGGGACGTTAACGTTATGTGCCTCACGCTCGGTCCCAGCTTACTCAACCCACCTCCTCCTTTTCCATTTGCCAGCATAAACTTTCTAAACTTCAGACACATACCACAACTCCTGCGTCAGATAAACAGCTCGACCCAGGGACAATGGAAACGGGAGGAAGGTTTTCATCTTCTTGAGATGTTCGGTGTCAGAGGACTTTTTTTGGCTCGTAGCGGCTCTTCAAGAACCTTGTTTTGGTTGTTCCCACACATCAAAAGAAGATTTCACAAGCGCGGCCTCCTCCCATCAGCCGCCCTCCGCTCGCATTCCTGATGTCCTGTCACCCGTAGGTGCGAGAAACAAGGAAAGAACAGCCGGGCTTCCAAAGATTCCAAAATTGATACAACAGGGCTCAGAATGCTTTGTCTTTGGAAAAAAAAACATCCATGGAGGTGCAGAGGAACCATTTGACACAATCCAGATGGATATAATTAATTAATAAAGAGGGGATATTGGGTCTCTCGAAGCATCGGTGGAATTAACTCCCCTCCATCCCTCTCTAAAGCGGAGGGAAAGGAACTGCACAAATCCAGCTCATCAGCTAAATATTCCAGTGTAAAACAAGATTCTCTTGATCTTGTAAAGACACAAGCTGATTAATAATGGTAATTGCATAACTTGTTGGACAGATCTTCCTTTATAGCAAATTATTTGGCAAAAAATATAAGGGCTTTTTAATAATTCAGCAAGACAGAGCTAACCAGGGAGTTCTACAAAATCAGATGGAACGGCATCTCTCGTAGCGACGGCAAACCTGCCAACGCGAGGCTCCGGCGCAGATGCCACGGTTCGGTTTCAAAAGCCAGAAGACATTCAGCAATTGTCCACTAGGATGTGATGAACCTGGTGCCTCTGGAGAGCCTGAGTGACTTCAGCCTTATCAGATCTGAGAGACTCTGGCCAGAGGGGACAAGATGATGAGTGAGCGGAGGAGTTTCCTCTATAGTGATAAATGATGTGAGGAGCAGCAGCTGATGTCATTGTGGGGACCCAACACAGACCTAAAGGTGAGGTTTATGTTACCAGCTCTTGCACGGAAGGTAGAAATGTGGACCAAAGGCTTCTGCCTTTGCAGCTTGTGCTCTTTCTGCAAAGGTTTCTGGGGTTTTGTACAGATTTACAGGATTTCCAAAAAAAATGATGATGCAAAAAGTGACTGCTCCGTCAGTAGGAACCTTCTGGGGTAACTGGAGTAGAGAAAACACAAAAGCCCAGGCCAGGCTGCTAGTCGAGATGCAGTGCAGGCAGTGTTCACAGATCATCAGACCGTCACGGCTTCTCTTGAGGGAGCAGCAGCGAGGAAGGGCTGGCAGTGGTCGAGCACACGAAGGCAGCTCAGAGTGAAACCAGATTCCCCATTCTTACTTTAAAACACCTGATAAAAGCACACTGGAGCGCTCAGCTTCCCCGTCAAAATCGCATCCCTCTTCTCTGCCCATTTATTGCTCGTCACCTGCTGGGGACGCAGCGCTACGGACGGGGCGCCGGGCCAGCCTGAGATGAAGTCAGCCTTGAGGAAGGAACATCTGTTCTCAGCCGCAGCTTTGGGATCCACTCTGCTGCTCCCCAGGTGAGGAGCCTTCAGCTCTCACCTCACCAAGCTCCAAGAGGTGGAGATGCCTTGCGGGCTTTTCCTCCTCCACTGCACAAAACTGAAAAGCTGCAAGGAGAGAGCAGCACAGCCGGAAAAGAGAAGAGGCTCGGTCCTTTACTGCTCACAGTGGTGCAAGCTGAAAAAAACGACCCCAAGGAATGTTTCTCTTATGATCACACCCTCCTTATGAAGCTCCACTAGAATTTCCGATTGAGAATCAAGTGGAAATTTGCACGTTTGGGCCCAGGATTAGCAAAGGATCCGAGCACTTCCATCCACCCTCACACGCCTCCATTGCTGAAACCGACTCTGTGTCCACAAGAATATTTCTCTTAAAAAAACAAAGACGTACACAACGTTCCCAGGTAGCAAACACACTCAAAGCATTTCCTAACGCAGCCATGGGATTTGCTTGGCACATTGTGTTCCATGTCATAGAAAATAGAATTTTTTGAAGTTATTTCATGAAAATATTTAATCTATTTGACTAAAACCACCAAACTTGTAACTAAAAGCCTTTTCAGGAGGGGTGGTGGGACAGGATTTCCCTCCCCATCTCTCAGCCACATCACAGTACATGAAATATCTTCTACTGCCTAAGTATTTCTCCTCGATAGCCAGAGATTGGTTTAATGTCTATGGAAGAAGGAAAAGACAAACCCCACAAACATCACAGGCAGTGAGCAGCATTTCATTCAGCTGCTTGGAAGAAGGGGCAGATGGAGAGACACAAGAATTGCATTAAAACTCCAAGTCATGGTGCTTCATCCCCAAAGATGCAGGGCTGGAAGGCTGCTGGGGGTGATCTGTCCTGAATAAAGAGGTGGTTTAACGCAAACCCCAATGTATTCACCAACCTGTGCACAGTACAAAGACGTTCTTTAAAACCTTGGAATCTTCTGTGTGGGGAATCACGTTACAACAGCTGTTTTCATCCAAAAAATATGCACGTCATTTATCGATCGTGCAATGAATCAATCAGAGCCTGGGCAGGTAATCTCCCTGCATTAAGGCTGTCAGGGAAGCAGCGTGAACTCCTCAAAGTGGCGTCAGGAGATAAAATCAGCTCATCCCAACCCAGATCAAACACTGCAGTCCAGTTCCAACCAAAAGCTGGGATCGATACCACCCTGTCCATGGCTCCGGGGTGGGGTTTATTAAAAAACACCAGCGCTTGTGGCAAACAGAAGGAGCAGAAATTGTTATGTAGATCCTACTTTCTCACTAGCATTGCCATGGGCTGCTCCCTCCCATCTCTTGAGCTTCACTGGAGTTTGTTGGAGCTCAGCCCTGGGTGACGGGAGGGCAGCACCAGGCTCACAAGTCCAGAAAGGCATCCAAATGGGTCTGGGATCAAACAAATGGGACAGGCCATCTCCATCCTGGGGAGACGACAGGGTAACTCGAAACAGGGGAGACAAGGATGGAACCTGATCCCATCTCCCTTCACCTCCTTTCCTGCAGAAACATCTTCTCCAGCCACAAGGACACCCTAGAGCAGCGTTCAGGAGAGCACAAGGTACGTGACAAGTTCGTTCTGCCACACAGTTCAGCCGTGTCTCAGTCTCTCTCCTCCCCAAGGGCTACATAAGCACCGATTCCTAATGAGTCATTTCTCATTCCATTAGCTCTGTGTTTATTCTTGCCTCTCACTTTCTGATCCAACTCTCATATTACAAAAATCAGAGGGTCACTTTTATTACCTCATTTGGACACCGATCTTACAAGTTGGATGAAACCAACTCATCCTTGTAATGTGAAAGATGAGACCCCTTCTGGTTCTATCTCTGTTTTTCAGGGGGAACAGAAGAGGAGCAGGGAAAGAAGAAACCACAGGCCTGTAGCTTCTTCTTCCACAACTGAGTTTAGCACTAGAACAGACACAATGGGTTGCGCCCACGCCGAGGCCTTGGCAATGGTCGGGACGGAGGCAGCACCTAAAGCCTTCCCTGAGGTGCCACTTCCAGGGCCTGTCGGGGCCGCCTTAGGGTATCATTTTCCAGCAAACCAAATATAGAAAGTCCTAGAAAGCAGCGGCAGGCACAGCTGCAGCAGGCAGAGCATGGGAGGGCTGATTTGAGTCTCTCCAAGGCTGGTCCCGTGTCTTACTTGGATGTGGGACTGCACAGGCAGAGGTCAGCCCTCAGCCACCAGCCCCTCTCTCCTCTCCAACCGCCTCCAGCTCCTCCCTGCCAAGGAACACCCACCTGCCATGTCCCACTGGTTGGAAAAACGATCCTGCTCATCGCTGTCCTCTGCATGACAACAGTTGTTTTCACTCGAACGATTCTGCTCCCCAGAATTTCATTCCCCCCCAACCCTTTCATTTTCCTTCAGTGAAATATCTCCGTGAAGCCTTTGAGGGAGTTCCAGACAACATTGCTCACTCCGTTTCAGCACAGACAATTCCCAAATTACAATATCGTGCGCTGGCCTTGAAATCACCAGCATCCACCACCCCCTCCACAAAGGTTTCTCCCCCAATTCTTTGATGTCATTGACAACCATCAGTTAACGAATAGCCAGGCCAAGCCCTAAGGGGACCAGAGCATGGTAAGAGCCAGGGCTGGGCTCTCACAGGAGGGACCTCAGATCAGGAGACTGATTCAGCTGCCCCATTGCTAGACTAGAACAATTCATCTGTACCCCAGTAGGGAAAATTCAAACCACTTTACAAGAGGAAAAAGCCCACAATGCAAAAGTCTGCTCTTAACATTTGTCTCCACTAAACCACGAGTGAAACCACTTCCTTTCAGAGAAGGAATGAAAAATAGAGACTGGACAGCACTTGACAAGCAGGTAAATGAACAACTGTGCCTAGAAACATCTACGAGCTGTTATTGCTCCGGTTTGCGCTCTCTGTCGATAAGGCATCTATACGCAATTTTTAGTGAGAGACCCAAATCAGAGCCTGCTCCTTCCCTGAGCCAGGAGAATCGCTGCTTTACATCTCCCTGTTGTCAAGCAGCTGAAGGCAAGAGATTTCTCGCACAGCTCCATCTGTTTCTGGAGCCAAACCTGAGCCAAGGTGCTCCGGTTGAGAGGAACGAGTTACTTATTATTTGTTAGCAGCTGCCCGTGTGTGACAGCCAGGTAGGAGGGAGCCAGGGGCACAGCTGCGTGGCAGAGCGAGGCCCAGGAGGACACGTGGGACGCAGGAGGAGCTGCTGGAGGCGAGTGATGCCCGTGGGTACATCAGCGCTGGCTCCTAGGGCAGGACCAGCACGCTGTGCCCCTCGCTGCAGACAGAAGGACGGACACCTGATCTCTCCAGGGCAGTCAACTCAACATCTTTTCAGCTCTCAGAAGTTTTTGCCAATGAAAAGCACAAAGGCAGGTCCTTACCTTGGCCTCCAGCGTGTTCAGCCTCTCGGTCATATCCGCCAGCCTCGTGCAGTTCATGCATTCTAGAGAGAAGAAAACACAGTGATGTAGAATTCAGGGCGCTTGGCCGTCCCACGTTAGTGATCCCCAGTCTAAGGAGGTTGCTCGAGCGCTAACGCAAACCAATCACCCATTGTATAAACCTTCCAAAAGAAATCTGTCATGGACCCTCCCTGAAGAGCTCCGTGGCTTCCCAGACGGGCACAGAGCTCCCACCTCATGATTCCCAACATTTTGCAAAGAAAGCATCAGATGGCTCAGGAACCCTTTGAGTGAGGGATTTCCTCCCAGGTCAGTGCTGACACAGAATTTCTTTCACTCAGCAGGAAATAACATTTGTTTATTTTTATTCCCTGCAATAAATCTTGGGCAATGTTTCTTGGCTCAAAGTGACCCACGGATCTGCAAGTGGATTGTCCCCTGGGGAAGGAAATGGGTGAGGCGTGTTTGGTCTGGATCTGCCTGCGCTGTGTAAAACAGGGAATTACATTCGGCATGTAACTGGCTTCGTGCTTTTGATCTTGCTCATCCCCACAGAAAGATAAGGCTGAATAAATCCAGCGCTCCCAAGAGCCAAACCAGATGCGTTACAGAGCAAATAAAATATGGGGGTCCTGTTCTCCCTTCTGCTGGCTTGCACATTTCATAACTCTCCTAAGTTCCAGAAAGACTGATTGGACCTGTCTGAAATCCATCTCTGGGCATAATTTGAGATGGATCGATCGTTTAAGCTCTCTTTGGAGAGCTCTGCTCAACACAGGCGCTTTGCCCCTCTGCACAGGGGGAATCAACCAGCTCCCAGGGAGGAGGATTCTCCGATCGTCTCTGCCAGCCAGAGCCAATGACAAGCATCAGTCCTGCAACCACTCTCCTCTGGAAGAGTCCAAGGAGGTCAGCAGGAGAACTCCTTAAACCCAAGCTGGATCTGAACTCTGAGCCTTTTTCGCATTAAATGCCTCTAAACCCAGATTGACACCCCAGGTACTGAGCCTGGACCCCAAAGACATTCAACTAACCCATAAAGCACACGTCCTACTGCAAAATATCTCGCTGTGGTTGTTGTCCCACCAGCAGCCCCTGGTGACACCAAGCTAACCATCAGCCAGATGACATTTTCAAACTCCGAGTGAGGTAAACACTCAGCACTGCAGCCACAGAACCGCTGTGGAAAGCCCTCTCCTCACGCCTCGCAGACCAGGCTGCTTCAAGGTCCAGGGGCGTTATCTGTGCTTGCAGAAAGCCCAAGGATGACTGCGACAAACCAAGCTAAGAAACATCTTCCCTGAGCACGACGCACCAAAGCATTTAGTGTCTGATCCTGATGGATGCTGCTTCCAAGGCCTAGGACTGTAAAGATGGATTTGCTGATCAAGGCGAAAGCTGCGAGAGCCTGAGAATCTCACATCATTATTTCACATGCAACAAATGCCATGCTGGGGCGAACGCTCATCCTCTCTGACCTAGAACTCGAGAGCAGGCGCTTTCCGTATCTGCAGAAATCCATCACTTGTTGCCGCACAGAACCACAGTTTATTTCCTTCGCGTTCCAAGTTGGCAGATCAGTATTTTTCCCAGCGAACCTCCAAGGAAGGAGCTGTGATTTCACCCCGCGAAGCCCAGCCTCAAAACACATGGTAGAATTTGTTTTAGAAATATTCCAGCAGGGAGAATAAATAATTGAGATAACGAACCTGAGGCTGTCCCAGCGCATCGCGTGACACCCAGTCCGTCTCCACAGCGTCTCGCCGTTAGCGTCCCAGCAAACCTCTCCCTCCCCAGCCTCTCATTCCCCCTCTCCGGCTGCGTGGCTAAAGCAACACAACTGGAGGGAAAGAGGAGCCTGACGTGGCAGAGCTGTGGGACGCTCGGCATGCTGGAAAACCACAAGTCGTGTGCCCTGTGCCAGCAGGGACCCACTGAGCCCTGATCCACGGGTTCTGCTCTTGGCTGATCTTTGATTAACGGCTGAGCTGGTGCCTCCGGTGCCGCAGATTTGCCAAGGGGCAGCAGGCTGTGTGCCTGGAGCTCCCACTCCAGATGCTCAATTACATGAAATTACTTCAGTAGTGAGTGCCTGAGCTCGGATACCCGGCATTCTGGCTTTGTGGGGCTCGAGCAGCGTGTGCGTAATGTCCCGATTACGTAGCTGCCCACGCCTGCTGCTCGAGGCTAAACGCCCCACAAGTCTTCAGACTCCTCACTCGAATTCAGATTAACAAGGAAAGCGTGATAACGGCTTTATAGCAATGGGGCTCTAATGATTTCAGCACAATTAGTGCCACAGCGGTTGAGAGGAGTGAACAAAACCCAGGACAACGTTCCGTGGCTCCCTAGGTGGCCCTCGAGCAGGGACAGCCAGCCCAGCCTTGCATCTCCACCACTCTAATTTGTCTGATTTGACCCTTCCAGCCTTTTCACATGGATCCCCCGTCTCCCTAAGTAGTTTATGTTCTGGCCCTTTGCAAAGGCTTTTGCCAGCACACTTGAAGGAGCGCAGGCCCCACCATAAATCACAGCCAACCTGGGATCTATTTTTTCAACACGTTTCCTCTAACAAGAGTCAGATGTTGGCTGGGACAGACCTTATTAATTGGGCTTGTTTAGAATCAGTCGTGTCTGTAGGTCTGTCCCAGGGTCTGAGCAAAGGGCTGATGGCAGCTGTGGAGAGAAGGAACGACTGTGTCACCCGGCAGCCTCTAGGCTGGAGAGCAAACGGGAACCAAAGGTCTGGAGAGCAGCAGGAGAGAAGGGCTCCTACCGGGACATCACACGCCCTGGCCGCGGCTCGAGCTGGAGCAGAAGCTGTTTCTCTGTAAGGGGAAGCTCGCCAAGTTTTGTTTAGCACAAGGTCATGGTGACTCAGCTGCCGAGGGCTCCCAGATCACTACTAGGAACTTGCTGGGGGCACTGCTAAGGTGACGGTGAGGGGACACCCTGGCTGGTCCTGGTCTGTCACAGCAGCAACCCCGGGGTGGACAGTCCACAGCTCCCAACCAGAAAAAGAAAGGCTTATCGGGTCCACTCTCACCTCAACATTTCAGAGTGTTCAGGTCAGAAGGAATCTGTATTCTTGCAGACGTGGCACACGTGGACTGGATGTGCATGGGACACAACCACCTTCCAGCCGTGGATTCTTACAGCTCGCTCCTTTCTGATTCCACAGTTGAGCGAGGCCGGGTCTCCCCCGTGGGGAAACAGTGAAGGAAGGAGGGAAGAGAGAGACAAATCTGCCTTTTTGTCCTCTTTCCAGGTCAAGCAGCTACCAAAGATCATCAGCCGCTCACTCTCATTTCCTCTAACGCCAAGATTCATTTTCACCTGTAACTGTGAGTTCCTGGGCTGCCTCCGATATGGACCAGAACAGCTAGAGAGTAGATTTGCCTTTTTCCCACCATTACAGACACTTCAGATCTCTGCAGGGAGACCCTGGTCAAGCCAGAGAATTTCTGCTATAACCACCTTTACCCATAACTCCACTGCCTGCCTTGAAAAAGGAGCTCAGATTCCCTTTCTTAGGAGCATTTCTAGCTGATCTGCTCCTGCTTGTAAAATATTCCTACTTGGTTTCCATGCCTACTTTGTTCTTAAACAGGAAAAGGGTTTTTTTTCCCTGAATAAGCAATAAATATTTGTTCATTATGAGGATATTCTGTGATCTGGAAGCATCTGTTAAAAAAACCCTAAGCAAAACCTAGTGAAAAACAAGTTTACCACAAATGCACTTTTGGAGTAACAACTGCTGTCTGAGACGCCCCAAAGCTAGTGCAGAGTTTTGAGTGGAAAAAGAAGATGAGATTTTAAAGTTTTTTGCAATATTTCCTCTAGACTTTTTTTAAAAAACCCACTTTCACAGTTTCTTAACAACGTGTTTCAGACTGCAGTTTCAAACCAGCAGTTATTTCAGAGCTCACTTCAACTAAAATGAAATGAACTCATTAAACAGTCTTAAGCAAAATTCAAAGGTTCACTTTGGGTCAAACGCAATCCTCAGGGTTGACCAAACCCATATTTTAGTCATTATATTGTGTCAAAAACCTAAAAAAAAAATTCCATTTCGGTTTCTCTCAAATAATTTTTCTTTCCAGTTTGGCAGAGGGACCCAAGTCCTCTGTTCTTCACCCAGGTTTGGAAGAGACCCACATCGCTCACGTTGGTTTATTTAAGATTTCACACATGCACACTCACACACCACAAACTGATTTCATCCCTAATTGCTCTCAGCCTGGGGATCTGCGCTCTTTCGCAGCGCCGAGGATCAATTTTGCTGGTCAGGCCCCTGCTCCATTAGCACATGGGATTAGATCACGATCGTTTATTCACTGGGAACCATGAGATCCGGGTCCAATCCATCTCCACCTGTCAGAGCGAACACGGAACGGGAATGGCTGGATTTTGATGCAACACATTTTGCTAGAAAGGCATCATCAGTTATTTTTAGAAGCACAATTCTTCAGTACCTCAGCGCGGCGCGGCTGCCTGCAGGCTGAAGTGCCCCCGACCATAAAGATTTTACCTCCCCAGCACGGGTTTGTTGAAGCTTTGCTGCCTAGGGAGTGCCAGACGCGAGGCTCCCGAGCGATGCTGCAGGCGCTCAGCGCTCCCAACACGGCACAGAACCCTCCTGCAAGCCCGTCACTCCCCGGCTGCACCGTCGGAGGGCTGGAAAGCACGTGGAGGCAGATGGAGAGATAGAAGAGACACACAGGCAGTATGAACCATGGGTACACAACCCTCTCACAGGGCTGGATTGAGCCCTTAGGATGCAAGGAGGGAGCCCACATCCTTCCTGACAAGGCAACTGAGCCTGCAGGGCTCTTCCTGGGAAAAACCACTGCTCCTACAGCTGGTCCGGTCCCCACTGCACCAAAATCCAGTGTCTGATACCTGGTGGTAGGCTGAGGAGCTTCATGTTGAGGTTCTAGCTACCTCTACCTTGAAACTCTCCTCAAAAATGCCTTAGATGGCAAGTTTAGCTCCAGGAATGAGACGCCCGGCATCCAGGGAGGGTCCCCCTGGAACATGGCAAGCACTGGGTAAGGCTGGGTGGCAGCCAACCTCCTCCCCCTGCCTGTCACCCCACGCACTCAGCCTCAATATTAGGTTTCTCCTCCAGCTGTGGAGGATTTGACAGTGAATTCTGACCCTCCCTCTGAGCACGGATGAGGGACGGGGAGAACAGCCAGCAAGTCCAAAACGGACACATGCAGAACAGCGCAACGTGTCTGCAAAACACCAGGAAGGAACCGGATTCCTCCAGAGTCACCTTCGTTCCCCAACACCTTCTTCACGGCGTCACCAGTCACTCTGAGCACCAGGCAAGGCCACGCTGGCAAACACGGGCTTTGAAATCACACAGCACGAGGACACTCCCCATGCCTCCACCAGTCCCGCTGGCAGCAGGGATGATGTTGGCATCTTCCAACAAGCTCAGGGCCAAATTGCAGCTGAAGGGACAAACCATCATCCTCCTGCGGTCAAAGGAGCTCTGAGATTTCACACACTGAGAGCTCAGCAGCACCGTCAGGAAACCTGAGGGCACTTAAACAAATCAAACCTCTTAACTGCTTAAGTTCATCCTTCCCCATGAAATTTGTCTGGAAGACACTTGACCAGAGTTAATCGCCTGAACCCAAACCATCACAGCCCACAAATCCTTTATCCTCTGAGAACTGACTGAACACGGAGTGGCTGCCAGGCTCTTTGCTTGCCTGCAGCCACAGACGCAGCTTTCTTATCAATAAATAGGATTCCTGTGTGCGCAAAACCCAGCGACAGCCCTGGGAACAGCTCTCCAAATGCCTCTGCTTGGCGATTGGGATGAGCCCAAAGGCTGCAGGCAGCAGAAGCAGTGCTCGGGGCAGTGACAGGCCAGGCAAGACGCACGTTCACCACAAACAATGCAGCCGCCCCTTCCAGCAGCGAGGGCAGCCAGCGTGGGGGATGCTGTAAACCATCCGCAGTCGCTATAAATCATGGTGCTTTGAGACCCAGGACTCTGCAGCTTCCCTCGCTAGGAAATAGCTGGGCTATCTCCAAGAGCTGTTGGTAAATGGGGGCTTCGACGGTGACAATTGCATCAGTACGAAAGCAATCTCCTATTTTAGCCCAATTAGCGCTGCGCTAAATCATCAGCCCCGGCCTTGCCTTTCGCAGTGGGAAAAGACACATCTGCGAGGCTCTTCTGGTGCACGTGGTTTGTGTTAGACTCTAGCACAATGTGGATAAACTAACACTATCCTACACTTACACAGCACTTCATCTGGAAAGCCGAAAGCCATTTATGAGCGGTGGGCATCTGCGACACGTTACAGCTGGGACCTGAGGCACAGAGGGAGGCGGATACGAGCCCCAGGAGCACACACCGCAGCGCAGAGCCCACTGCTTGTTGGGTAGGAACATCAGCCACCAAACACACCGATGAGATCGGCCTTTCTCCCCAAAAGGGGTATAAGCATGCCCCAAGATGACACCTCTGCCCGTGTTCAGACCAAGACTGATGAGGAACGATCGGTGTGAACACCTATCCTAACGCCCAGGCCCCCAGGCAGAGGGGTCTCTCCGATCCCGTAACCCAAACGCAGGCCAGCAGAGCTTTGCCTGCTTTTTCCACATCAGCTGATCTAATAAAAAAGATTGATACTCCCCATAAATCTGGCCTCGCTTTAACAAATCATTTGATTTGACACGAAGGACTGTATCCAGATAGCTCAAATTCCATTTTAGTCCCTGAAAACGGAGTTTCTGATGGGCTGAATACGCAGAACCAGTCAACTGGAAACACCAGGCAGAGACACCCACCTTGAGCAGGACTGAAAGTGCCCAGGAGCATCAGAGCCCTCTCTGTGCTGCCGTGTTTATAAGCCTACAAGGAACTTCACTGCAGCACCCAGGCAGCCTTTTCTCTACCTTTTAGAAATACAGCAGCAACTCGCATTCCCGAAGCGCTTCCAGCACGTAAGCACAACACCGTATCACCTTCCCAGCAGCCAGTGCCTATGCTGAAAAACAACTTTGTGAGAATGAGAAGTGAAAGAATCAAGTCAGGGGGAGGAAGGCCTTTAGCAGCACGGGCACCGCAGCTTCTCCCAGTGTTTAGAAAGCTGGAGCACCCGGCAGAGGCGGCACCTGCCCCAGCACTGCTGCATCAGCCAGAGAGCTGGGCAGGTCACCCCACCTCTAGACATCTTTCTGTCTCCAAGTGTAAAACCAAAGACGATGACTCCAACTGCCTTTGTAAACCGCTCCGAGGTCTGCGAAGACCTAATTATTTCAGTCTGCAAAACGCAAAGAACTTTCATCTGGAAAGCACAACAGATGAGCGAATCGGTATCTGAGCTTTCTTGGATAGAAGGGTTAAAAGGGGAAAAGAAAAAAGCAAAACAAGCTGAGGAAATGACTGTATTGGTACCAAAACTTTCCCGAAGCATTGGAGGGTGGAGGTCCCGCTGAAGTGATGTTAGTCATGATGAGCACACAAAGCCATCCTGGAGATAATGACAAACAACCGTGACAAGATTTTACACGAGCGTTTGTTGTACCGGTGTCTGGGAACATCGTGTTAAAAACAAACAAACAAGATCAGATAATTGCTGTGAACATGGTTTCTGTTAGGTTGAGGTCNTCGCATTCCCGAAGCGCTTCCAGCACGTAAGCACAACACCGTATCACCTTCCCAGCAGCCAGTGCCTATGCTGAAAAACAACTTTGTGAGAATGAGAAGTGAAAGAATCCAGTCAGGGGGAGGAAGGCCTTTAGCAGCACGGGCACCGCAGCTTCTCCCAGCGTTTAGAAAGCCGGAGCACCCGACAGAGGCGGCGCCTGCCCCAGCACTGCCGCATCAGCCAGAGAGCTGGGCAGGTCACCCCACCTCTAGACATCTTTCTGTCTCCAAGTGTAAAACCAAAGACGATGACTCCAACTGCCTTTGTAAACCGCTCCGAGGTCTGCGAAGACCTAATTATTTCAGTCTGCAAAACGCAAAGAACTTTCATCTGGAAAGCACAACAGATGAGCGAATCGGTATCTGAGCTTTCTTGGATAGAAGGGTTAAAAGGGGAAAAGAAAAAAGCAAAACAAGCTGAGGAAATGACTGTATTGGTACCAAAACTTTCCTGAAGCACTGGAGGGTGGAGGTCCCGCTGAAGTGATGTTAGTCATGATGAGCACACAAAGCCATCCTGGAAATGATAACGACAAACAACCGTGACAAGATTTTACAAGAGAGTTTGTTGTACCGATGTCTGGGAACATCGTGTTAAAAACAAACAAACAAGATCAGATAATTGCTGTGAACATGGTTTCTGTCAGGTTGAGGTCTTGGATGGCTTTGTGCATGTGCCTGGAGAGCTGAGCAGCAGGAGAGCTGGTTGGGGGAAGCGGGAGATGTTGGTGCAGTTACACAAGCGGGACAGTCTGGAGCCTCTAGGACCCTCAAACCCTCACCAAACCCCACACAGATTCCTTTAGAGGGATGGTCTTTAACATTGCTCCTGCTCTTCTGTGTCACCTCAAGATGCGAAGCGCACAAGCAGTGATATCGGGTTCAGGCCCCCAGCCACCAGCATCACATTCCTCCTAACCGTGGCCTTTGAAGGATGCACCTAGAGACTTGGCTGCTTGGCTGAATCCCAGCAGCTGTTTCCATAGCGCTGGACAAGCCTGGGACGTGGATGAACCAACACCAACCCTGAATGGGGGCAAACCTGAGCTCCCAAAGCAACGCGTGACAGAGAGCGAAAGCCACATCGAGCCCCTATAAAGATGCTGGAGGCTACAGGGTCACACAGCGTTTGTCTCGTGCAGCTGAACCTCCCATACGGGGAGCTCTCCTGGAGCATCTGCGAACTGAGCCTGACGCTGCAGCCAGAGCCCTGAAGCTGCATAAGAAATTGCCCTCGCTGAAAGAGGAGGACTGAGAGAGAGGAGAATATCAACCCAGGCTTTCAGTGCCTTACCAGGCGTGAGGATTCAATGTAAGCGCATCGTGCATGAGACTTCCAGGAAGAGGCAGTCACCACAGACAGCACCAAGTGCACGACAGCAGCCAAACTAGTGGGGAGACAACACAATTTGCAGAACCACATCCCGATGAACAGAATAAGACGATGACTGCTGGGCAACACGGTTTCTTTCATCATTTCCACATAACAGTTACTACAAAGCACCAGGTTCTGCTTCTACTTTGAGGAGCAGGTCAAGATTCCAGTTTTGTCCTTTCCAGCTAAACTTAGATAAATGGTTTGTGCCTCCTGCAAGAGCTGCAGAGCCAACACAAGCACCACGGGTCAGATCCTGAGGGATCTTGTTACTGACTCAGGATCCACCTGGAGTAAACCCACATGCTCGGTGTCGCATGGGAAGCGTCTCCCTTTGCACAACAGGTTGAGATCTTCTCTGTAACAACAAAGAGAACCCTAAATCACCAGAATTGTGAAAGAAAGGGCAATAAAGGTAGAACTGCATCGCGCGGCCCCGCACAGCGAATCCATTCCTGGCCCGCTGCCTAAAGCTCGGCATCCGCCCCGCGCTGGCTCAACCCCTGCTGCTCTTGGCAGGTGAGACAGAAAATGGGTTATAAAATGAACCCTATATTTTATACGTTTCATAAATATTTTTTTACAAAACTGGAATATGAGGCATTCCCGGGGATCCTGTGCCAGCGAGTAACTTGGGCTAATGTGGAAACACAGTCACCACCTGCTCGTGGCAACGGCTCTTTTAATCTTCATCTGTTTTACGAGCTGACCAACACTCTTTATTACCTGACAATTAGTTTAGGTTGATTTAATTAAACAAAATCGATTACAATCCTTCTCTTTCTTCCAAGATAAATTCTCTGCAGGAGCAGGGATTTGAAAACTCTGACCCTGTACCAATAATGTTACACTCCACCGTCAAAACCGATCCCATGACAGTTAAAGCAAATCACAGGTATGTTTGAGATGGGTGTTAAAAGCAAAAGGCAATCTCAGGCCTCCTGATTAAAATTAGAGTTAAAGTTTGACACCTGACACTATTTAAGCTCAACTAGGTAAGCAGTCAGTACCTCTTTTTTCAGAACAAGCATGTCCACACCTCGCAGTGACCAGGCAGGAAAGAGAGAGCTGAAAAATAACCAGCTGGAAAAAAACTACTTCATTATTTTTCAGGGAGACCAATGCCTTAATCCACATGGGTATAGAGACACTTGAGGCAGTGGGATCTAAAGGGCAGGACAGGGGTAGGAGGACAGCAGGCAGGACAAAGGGGTGTGTTCCACCTGCCCCCTGCAAGGTTTCCTTTAACGAAACGCAAAGAAGAAGATGCAGTTCTTGCCTGCCAGCACCAGGAACACCCTCAGTCAGTACTCAACCTGAAGCTCGGCGTTGATGATAAGAACCTGTTGACATCAACAAACCAAAAGAAGGTCACCTGCCTCTGGAACAGAATCATAGAACTAGGTTGGAAGNATCATTTGCCTCTGGAACAGCTGCCTCCAAACCAGACATTGCACACCGGACAAGGAAAGCTTTTCTGTAAGTGTTCACTCATCCGTGAGCACATACACCAGCACTCAGGCTACAGACATTGTCTGCAGAGCCTGCTCCACAGTGGAAAGGAGAGCACGGCACAGAGATCTCAGCGTTAATACATAGAATGACAGAACAACCAGGTTGGAAGAGACCCACTGGATCATCGAGTCCAACCGTGCATCTTTGTGTTTGTTTTCTCTTCTTTCTTTTTCCCTTTCAATCACTTTGTTTTTAACCAGTTTGGAGCTCTCCCAGGCAGGAGAGCCTCAACACACACACACAAGCAGGTACTTTAGCTGTGATTACAGCATGAGGCAGACTGAGCAGAGATGGTGTCCATCCAGATAGCTCATCCAGATACTTACATTTGGTTCATCTTAAAGAATCACAGCAATAATCACCCCAGACCAGCAGCTTCAATAGGCTTTGAAGAACCAGCCCTCACCAAGCTGAGTCTGAGTGAAACGTCTGAGGTTGAATCTCTCCTGTCGCAATTTCTCAAGCCTCGTTTCGCAGCGAGGCAGAGCTCAGCAGTCAGTGCCACCTGCTGAGTGCACACTGGAGGTTGTGGCAACAGCTCCAGCCCCAGAGGATGGATGAAAACAACGGGAACAGTAGTAGACATTTGGGTGCAGTTAAGCCCAGCCGAAGCCGTCGGACGGCCGTTCTTCAAGCTGTGTGTTGCCTTTGACACTCGCAGAGCCTCGAAAAGCCAACCACCACCATCAGTCATAACTCCCTGGCAACTAGAGCTCTAATAATTCTGACTAATTGTCATGGAAGGTTACCCTGATTGCAAATCTGACAGTTGTAAAAATCCAATTTTGGAATTCCAGGCAGGCCAGGAACATAATCGGGCTCTGGATTTTAACACCCTCGTGATCAACGGTGGGTAACGGCGACCCTTCCCAGGGCTTTGTTTGGGAATGAACGGCGCCGCGTTGATGGAACAGCTTGGCCACCGACCAGAAACTAAATTGAAAGTTTAAACAATGCAGCTGTATTTTATCATCCCGTATTGTCAGGCTTTAACGAAAATAGCTCCTAAACAGAGCCACATGTTTTGCCTGTTGCCCAAAAACTGAAGGTGAATTTTAAAACCCCTTTCCTAAACTGCAGGATGCCAAGATTTTCCAGCTAGAAGTTATTATTAGGACGCAGCAGTATTTCATATCAGCCTCGACAACGGGTTTGCATGGTTTCTGTAAAAGCAACTTCATTTGTTAGATCAGAGATGGCTTGGATGAGCGATGCTTCGACACAGCCTTGGTTGCAGATTCCTTCTTGTTCCCGTACCTGAAGGTGGCTACGAGGAAGCTAGGGAAATGCTTTATACAGAGCGTGGAGTGATAGGATAGGGTGAAATAGCTTTAAATTGGAAGGAGGAAGATTTAGATTGGATGTAAGGAAGAAATTGTTCACAATGGAGGGGAGGCCCTGGCCCAGGTTGTCCAGAGGAGTCGTGCACCTGCCCTGTCTGCGACCGGGGTTCTCTCCAGTCCTCCCATGGCTAACGAACACCCAGCGACGCCTGATGGAACCGCGTCTGCTACTGCTCAAGCGCTGGTTGCTTTGTATCACGTTTGAATCTAACAGGAAGAAATGTCCAGGAAGATGTATGGTCTAGGTTCAGTGTTTATCAGAACCAGATGAGCACACGCAGCCCGGGGCCCTGGTCAACAGCCAGGCCCTACAAGCAGGAAACTACGAGCAGGTAAAATGCGACACTTGAATCAAAAAGGGGCAGTGACCTTCGTGCCAAACCCAAAAGCACGTTTACCGTGATGGCACCGTGTGCCTGGAACACCTCTGCCTCCTGACACGAACCACTGGGCTTCCTGCAAATCTCTTCATGTCAGACTCTGCTAAATGCAAACCCCAGCTCAG
>WAAB01005353.1:2066-36982 GCA_013389865.1 Piaya cayana
AGTTTTTTACGGAAAGGGTCACTGGGCACTGGCAGAGGCTGCCCAGGGAGGGGGTTGATTCGCCTTCCCTAGAGGTGTTTAAGGCATGAGTAGATGAGGTGCTGAGGGACATGGTTTAGTGTTTGATAGGAATGGTTGGACTTGATGATCCGGTGGGTCTCTTCCAACCTGGTGATTCTATGATTCTATGATTCTATAATTCTATGACTCTATGATTCTATGATCAAGATCTCTAACGTGAGAGGGTTTTAAAAAACAAACTATAGGACCCTTTTCCTTAAAGTATTTACTGCTTCAGCACGTAAGGCAAGAGGCAGAGGAACAGCAAATCAAGGCACCAAGGAGTGGTGGCAGAGGGAATGGGAAGAGCACGCTGGTTCCCCTGGCACCAATTAAATCTTCAGAGCAACAACTCCCTGCTCTGTTGTTTTCCTGGGGCCTCATGAAGCTGCATTCCTGTGGCCGCAGGGACTAAGGCCTTCCCAGACGATCAGTTCCACAGATCAGGACAAGATTGCCAGCTGAGCTATCCTGAGATGGGAATCAGTGCCACAATGAAGTGACATGGGTCATCCACAACACAGTTGGAATTCTCAGCTCTCTTTCATCATCATTTACAACCTGACATCAGGGCAGGGCTTTCTATACCTGCATGTTACTGGAAACGCTTTGCATTCATGTAGCACTCAAAACAAGGCTTTGGAGGAGAGGGGAGTTTGGGAAAAAAATAAATCAAGCTTCAAGTCACGCCAGGTCGTGATATACACCTCAACATGGGATACACAAATGGTCCTCTTCCCTGTCCCAACCAGAGGATATGGAACTAAGTCTGGAGCCCTCAGCACAAGAAAGACATGGAACTGTTGGAGCAGGTCCTGAGAAGGCCACAAAAATGACTCGAGGGCTGGAGCACCTCCCATACGAGGACAGGCTGATAGAGTTGGGGTTGTTCAGCCTGGAGAAGAGAAGGCTCCAGGGAGACCTTAGAGCACCTTCCAGTACTGAAAGGGGCTCCAGGAAAGCTGGGGAGGGACTCTTTAACAATGCCTATTGTAGGAGAGCAAAACGTAACGGTTTTAAACTAAGGGAGAGGAGATTTGGACTGGATATAAAGAATTTTTTTTTTTTACTGAGAGGGTGGTGAACACTGGCCAGGGTTGACCAGGGAGCTGGTGGTGGGCCCACTGCTGGAAACATTCAAGGTCAGGTTGGACTGGGGTGTGAGCAGCCTGATAAGAGTTGAAGCTGTCCCTGCTCCTGCAGGGGGCTTGGACTGGGTGACCTGTAAATGTCCCTTCCGAGCAAAACAATTCTGTGATGATTCTATGATATAAATAACCTGCTGTCACAGCACCGCGTCATGCTGTTGCGATATGTGTTGGGCAATAAGAGACCTACGTAAAAGGAAGCTTTCAAAGTTATGACGCCAGCTTTCACCGGCGTCTGTCTGTGGGGGGAACAACAATCACTTCAGGGAAGGCAGATCCCGGTTGGAAAGAGGAAAGATTCATTCATACAGCGTCAGTCACCTCCACCGGCTCCAGCTGGTGCGCACCTGAAGAGCCCTGTGAAAACCAGCTTGAACCAGCCGAACATCTTGATGCTAAATGCCTGACTTTGAAGAAACAGAAGGGAAGGGAATTTTGGGATTCACTTGCCAAGCATGAAAATAACCCCGCTATGTACCTATACACAGCAACAATGCCCCACTCTAACAACCAGGGCCAACGCGGCCTTGTGTCAACATATGACTCAGAAGAGGAGGAGGAGGAGAAGATGGAAAAACAGGCCAAAGAAAGGCAAAACTGCTGGAAGAAAAGCAAACAAAACCCAGCGGTGAAAGCAGCTGTGTTCTGAGAGGAGAGAGTGCAGCTCAGAAATATGTTAAATTAAGGGGAAATTCACCTCCTGGATTTCCTAGTACTTGTAACAAGCCCATCTCACATTCTCTGAGAGGGCATGGGAATGCAAGACATACTTTGGGATAATCAAGCAAACACAGGATGATTAAGAAGGTAAAGTTGCTCTCCCTTCAATCCAAACCACTGTTACCACCACCCCAGCTCAGAGCACATTCCATCCTTATTTTTCAAGTCAGCACACTCCTGAACTGCCAGCTGCTTCCCTAAGCATGGAATGGAGCAGGTTGTGCAAGCAAGCGGGACACGAGTCCACAAATATATCAGAAGTGGATAAACCCCATACAGGTATTGACAATAAAATGTTTCAAGAGAAGCCGCCCCATCCTTCACGTTACGACTCCTATTTAATAGAGCAGGGTAAAATATCCTGAGGGATCATAGAACCATTTGGTTGGAAAAGACCTTTGCGATCACTGAGTCCAACCATACCTGTGTACTACTAAACCACGTCCTTGAGTATGTTTTAAACACGTCCACGTATGAGAACTCCACCACCTCCCTGGGCAGCCTCTGCCAGTGCCTGAGAACCCTTTCTGTGAAGAAATTTTTCCTGATGTCCAACCTGAACTTCCCTGGTGCGATTTGAGCCATTTCCTCTCATCCTATCAACTGTTACCTGTGAGAAGAGACCAGCACCCACCTCGCTATGACCTCCTTTCGGGCAGTTGTAGACAGCGATAAGGTCTCCCCTCAGCCTCCTTTTCTCCAGTCTTAACAACTTCAGGTCCCTCAGCAGCTCCTCAGAAGAGTTGTTCCCCCGTTCACCTCCTCATGTTTGTGCTGCTCCAAAGATTCTGAAAAAAACAGAGGAAAGAGGCTTTTGCTTTTGGAATATATTCATCTTATAACAATTATTACAGTTTACAAGACTGTAACACAGAAGAAGCACTGAACAGACTTCAGGGCACACCTGTGCAGAAAGGTGAAGTTAACCCTAGAATTTCTTGTGGAGCAGTAAGGCTGCAAGTGAACAAACCAGCAACCTGAGCTTCCCATCATAGCGGATTTGCATCCACAGGCTTTCAGAAGCCCTGCAATCTCAGCATTTATTTTCATTCCAAATTAAACAGGAAAATTACTTTTCAGGATTCTGAGAAAGACAGAAGGAATCTGACCCGTGTTTCACTTTCATGCCAGCTTTTAAAAGAAAATGTTCTCTAAAATCCTAAAATAAATATAAATTTTAAAAAATCAAATTTCCTGCAGTTTTGGGTGTATTTGATATTATCAGAACGCTGGATCTGATTGTCTATAAATTTTCTGGCCATCTTGCTTACATTTCCAAAGTTTTGACTTTGAGGAGACAGTCTATTCAGCAGAAAAATCTTCCATCAGGGCATTCGAGCCCCATAGATTCTCACCCAGGAGGGCAGTCAACACCCAAGCACCACCAAAGAATTAAAAGTAATAGCTGTTAAGTTAAAGAAAAAGATAGATGCTGATTTCTAGGAGATTGCATTGTGTTTTTGATGACTGCAACCTAACGACAAGGTCCACTGAGGAGGCAGAAAACATCAGTGGAAGGGGATCCTCCTGTGAGAAGCATCACTCTACATCAACGATTGTATCTCATCACTAAAAACCTCGTCACGCTTGCCACAAGAGTAGGAGTGATAGCCCACAGCCCTGGCTCAGTTTCAAATGGGATTTCACCTGCTTCTAATTTCACTTGTGGTTTCAACCAGGGAAGCTGGTGTTTTCTTGTTCTCGTAAATGCCGTTGTGCACGGGTGAAGCGCAGATATGCTGCTTCATTCCTCCTGATCATGGCTGCCTTCTGAGTATTTCCCTTGAATAAGTATTTCCACCGGATAATTATAAGTGAATTATAAGTGAATAATTAAAAGCATTTTGGCACGGAGCTGTGTCTGATCAAAACTGTGGAGCCTGTTTCCCGTCCCAGCTGTGGGGCTGCAAAAGCGTTACCCTTGGCCTCTCCTGAACCCCTCAGGGCTGCCTGGGGTAAAAATAAAGCTCCGTGACAGATTATGAATAGCCAGGTCCTCTGTGCAAGCCTTTCCAAGGATTTCCACTCATGCTGTGTCAGGGAGAGTGGCTCCTCTGGAATCAATTAAATCACACCAAACCGGACCAGGCGGAGATCTATTCAGGTTATTTGCGCTCCCCTTTCTCACCCCAGCTCTGCAGAACGAGGAGTTCACACCTCCGCAAGCACCCTTCATCGCAGCCTCCGTGAGGTTCTCCTCTTTGACCGCTTTGCCCTGCTTTGTCTACACACCGTGCTGGCGGTTGTAATATCAAGGTATTTGTATCACCAGGAAAAGTCTTGGGTGTGAAAGGAAATTTTAATTTCCTCTTTAGCTGAGCACTTTACAATATGTGTGTTTTAATAAAACAGGGAGAGGCAAATTATTTGCTTGTAAATGCCAATGTGTGAGAGAATTAATTAGGGAAACAGCAGGCTGGCTGTACAACCTCTCTTGAGGAGTTTTGCTTCCTCAGGAGAGCCCAAGCATGGATTCCCTGGATAAATGTCTTCTAAAATTGCAAGCTTTTAACTTAATCTCTACGCAAAAATTGCTGCTTTTGCAATCAGGCTCGTGATACACCCAAGGGCCAAGTTTATCTCTGTTCCTACGCTGTCATCCATTAGCTCTGAAATCAGTGAAGGTCCTGATATCAGGGAGGTGTGACTGCCAATATATTCTGTAACCTGGAGATTACACAGTATTTTTAATAGTTCCCTGAAGGCACAAATCTTGAGGAGTATGAGGCAAGATGGCATAACAGCCCTGCTAATCCGCTCCTCTAGAGTTTTACACCAGGATGCAATAGTTTAGTAACTAAAAAATTAAAAGTGTAGAGGACAATCAGCTGCCATAAGCTTAAGTCCAACAAATACCCTGGAGGTTTGATTGTGCATTATTTTACATGCTGTAATTCCTCCACCAACATCTCTGTGCAGCTCAAAATGCTGTCAGTCACCTTAAGCTTTCACAGATCCTCTCAGCTGACACCGAGACACATGTTCTCTGTCTCTCTCAGAGCTCAGCGTAACCTCTGGCACGTCCTCCAAAACTGAGTCTGCATACAAAACTAGGAGAGAACGTGTAATGGTGCGATGAGCAGGATGAATCTGGCTCCAGAAAAGGGAATGGCAACAGCAGGACCTCATGCTCAGAGGGGGCTGTGGTGGATCAGGATGGAGGATGTATCCCTGGAGGAGCCTGGGTGCATGAGAAGAACCCACAGGGCTCCTAGAGCCCGCACATGCTCACCAGAAATGGAACCAGCACTACAAAACCTGCGATTTCCATCACATCACATCAGCAAAACTCTGAACAAATGAGACAGAAGCTTCACAGCCCTATGCAGTGCTACAGACTGGGAGAAGCCTGCCTGGAAAGCTGCCAGAAGGAGAAGGACCTAGGAGTGTTGGTCGATGCTGGCCAAGGTGGCCCAGAAGGCCAGTGGCATCTTGGCTTGTATCAGAAATGGTGTGACCAGCAGGTCCAGGGAGGTTCTTCTCCCTCTGTACTCAGCACAGGTGAGACCGTTCCTTGAATCCTGTGTTCAGTTCTGGGCCCCTCACCNTCACTGGGCACTGGAACAGGCTGCCCAGGGAAGTGGTTGACTCATCTTCCCCTGGAGGTGCTTAAGGTGCGGGTGGATGAGGTACTGAGGGGCATGGGTTAGAAATTGGTGGGAATGTTTGGACTTGATGATCCAGTGGGTCTCTTCCAACCTGGTGATTCTATGATTCATCCCATGCAAACCTTCTCTGAATCAGCTTTTTTTCCAAAGGCAGGCTGGAGCACTTCTGCAGCAGCCTCCAACCCAGAAAGTGCAACAGTCTTGGCAGTTTTTTAATTTTTACCCATATTAATTCTCCACAAAGTCATTAGAAGGAATCACAAACTCTGTGTTATTGGTGGCTGTGGGTACTGGGGCAGTCAAGTTGCTGTAATGCTGAAGAGTGGTAGGACTTCTCACAAATGACTGTAGTTACCCACTGAACACCTACCAAACAACTTCTCCTTATTCATGGGCCGCAATAGAGTGTGGTTAAACCAGCAGCGCAGCTGGATCTGTGTTGTAAAGCCTGTTGACAAAAGAATATCAGTCCTCAGTATCCTGATGGGAATGCAGATACGGATACAACTGGTTAGGAATATAGAGCGAAGGGAGTAAAAAACCTCCTTCTGATTCATACAAGCGAAGAAAACAATTGCTGTCCCTACCTGCCCATTGGCAAATTATTTTACTGCGGGGTTGCTATTCTAGGCTCTGCCAACACCAGCCTGTGAAGCTCTTCCAATGTGATTCACTCTAGTTTGTTTTCAAAAGACATACATATACACAAACACACATACAAGAGGCACGTAGACCGCAGTTTGCCTTGGGAGCAGAATTGCTGCGTTTCTACAGTGCAGCCAAAAAGGAAGGAATTTTTGTTACTCTATGCAAGCTTCACATATGTCTTGGATGCTACATCCACAGCAACTAATCAAAATGCATAAAAAAGAAACATTTGCCACATAATCCAGTTTCCACTTCTCTTTTGCTGCTGCCTATTATCAGCACATTGAACATAACTGCTAGCACTCACTTCTAAAGATTGTGAATAAATCGCTTCATTGATGCGTTTCAAAAATCAAAAGAAAGAGGAGATAAGGTGGGATAAGGACTGCATTAAATATGATTATGTTTAGTATTTCTTCAGTCCAGAATGCTCTTTTTTTTCAGGGACTGGCTTTAAGCTAAAAATTCAAATTATTCCAATTAAAACATGGTTTCCTAGTACAGCTGTCAAGAATAAACAGAACGTAATTGGGACATTTGCGTGTGGCCAAAAGTCATCAAAACTTCCAAGAATTTCAAGGATGGTGACAGAATCCAAAGTGACCTTGGCATCCTCTCTGAAATCAAAAACGTGAAATCTGAGAGAGCAAGTGGAGACTGCCCAGTGATAAAGGGAGCTTGCGTGGCTCTGTAGCAGAACTACAGCAGGAATGAAGGAATAAGGAAAACTTCAGATTATAAACAACAAAAAAAAAAGAGTGAAGTGTTGTTGCCAAAAATTACAGTTCTCATTCCAAGCTGTAGGAATGGAGAAGAGCGGTAGAACAGTGTAGGTAAGACAGAAAGGATGATTCCCACGCTCTGCCTGGTCAGCTGTGATGCCACTCCTGTTACCCTTGTGCTCCAGCCTTTCAAGGAGTTGGCTAGGGACAAACTGGAAAGAGTCTAGAAGGAAGCAGTACGCATGTTATAAAAGGTGGTCAGCATGGAATGGCAGGAAGATGTGCCAGAGGAGGTTTAGGATGGATATTAGGAAAAAGTTGTTTATGGTATGAGTGATGAAGCATTGGAAGAGGCTGCCCAGGGCAGTGGTGGAGTGACCATCCCTGGAGGGGTTCAAAAAAGGTGTAGATGTAGTGCTTTGGGACGTGGTTTAGCGGACAGGGTGTTGCTGGGCTGATGATTGGACTTGATATCTTAGAGGTCTTTTCCAATTTCAATGATTCCATGATTCTATCTTTTTTTTTCCCCCCTGAATTCCCTCAGTGCTGTTTTTCAAGTCAGCATTAGGATAACTGAGACTTTCATGGACATCAGACTGGCTTTTTTTTTATTCCATTATTAGAATTTGCCACTGCGTTCAAGTTGAAATGTTCTTATGACTTTTTTCTTTACCTAAACTTTACATTTAGTTTTTTTCAAAATAAAGACTTTTTTGTCCCTACAAAGACAAACTTGAAAACTGATTCTCTCCTTGTTTTTCAAAGGGGAGAGCTCCCAGTTTTCTAACTTGAAAAGAATTTGAGGATAATAGAAGAGCATCATTAGCATCATTAGCAGAAACCCTAGGGAAAAGCAGACAATGATTATCTGAGATGCATTTTCAGAAAGGGAAACAGGCTTTCAGAAGCATCTGGCCACTTGTGGATTCCTTTTGGACACAGGGGCACCCGTTCTTGCAATCAGAACATTTCAGTTCTTTTTAAAAATGAAACATATTTCGTAATGTGGCAGTTGGGCCGGGGACAAACTGCGTGTAGCAGAGATGTGGTTAAGGGAGGATTCCTGGGAGAGGTATTTGTGCGCAGGGATGACTGGCAATACGGAATACACAAGGAGTCAGGGTATTTTACCCTAGTGGTAATGGAGATGATTTAAGGCAGATATGGGCAAGCCAAGGTTTTCACATAAAGGCCTCCGGTCTTTTAAACAAAATGAAAACAGGCTGTGATACCAGCATAGAAGATGGTTATTACTGTAGACTTAATAGACCCATTGTAAATTCACTTTTTGATTAGCTTGGTCCTCTGCCACAGTGTGTCACAAACCATCATGACAACACCTTCCTTGATGCAGCATCCAAAAATTTCTTCCTTTGGAAGTAAGCCTCCCAGGTTCCATATGTATACTCTTATTTTAACTCCTCAGGCTATCTTGACACCCTATAGGACTTCTCCAATGTCATGTAGCTGCATGGAGGTTAAGTATACGCCGTATTAGAATCATAGAATCATAGAATCACCAGGTTGGAAGAGACCCATTGGATCATCGAGTCCAACCATTCCAATCAAACACTAACCCATGTCCCTCGGGACCTCGTCTACTCGTGCCTTAACACCTCCAGGGAAGGTGAAACAACCACCTCCCTGGGCAGCCTGTTCCAATGCCTAATGACCCTTTCCATAAAAAACTTCCTCCTAATCTCTAGCCCAAATCTCCCCTGGCTGAGCTTTAGGCCACTCCCCCTTGTCCTGTCCCCTGTCACTTGGGAGAAGAGGCNATAGTATCATAGAATCACCAGGTTGGAAGAGACCCACTGGATCATCGAGTCCAACCACTCCCATCAAACACTAAACCATGTCCCTCAGGACCTTGTCCACCCACACCTTAAACACCTCCAGGGAAGGTGAATCAACCACCTCCCTGGGCAGCCTGTTCCAATGCCTAATGACCCTTTCCATAAAAAACTTCCTCCTAATCTCTAGCCCAAATCTCCCCTGGCCGAGCTTTAGGCCATTCCCCCTTGTCCTGTCCCCTGTCACTTGGGAGAAGAGGCGAGAGAATATTAAGAGAAGCAAGACTTGTTCAGAGGAAACAGTTTTTCCGAGATCTTGCTGTCTACAAATATTAGATACAAGCTGTGTTAGAAACTCTGCATGAAAGCCCCACAGAGCAACAATGCCACCGCTACCAGGTAAGAACAAGCACCTTCTGTCTGTGTCTCACTGCTGTAAAACCTGCTTCTTCCTACTCTGAGTCTGCTGCAGCGAAAGGGAACATTTGCTACAAACGCCGCAACCTTAATTTTAAAAGAAGCTTTGCAACCCAATATAGCAGCGATTTTATTTCAAGAAGCATCTGGATTTTATTAGATGCAAACACAGTTGGTAGAAGCCTGGAAAAGGAGAGAGATAAAAAAATGTTCTCTCTGGAATATTTCAAACCAGAAGCATTCATCATGCTCAGCCTACCCTTACGACATAGCATGGGGGTTTAGGGTGACTCTGCAGTTCACTGCAAAGCTATTGCTACTGCAGGGAGTTGTTGTATTTATACTTTCATTGCCTCTGGCAACTTGCAAATGGTGACAGGTGAAAAGTTTCCTTTCTTCTTTGCACAATTCAGCAGTTGCTTGCAGCCTTACTCAGACTCCCTTGTAGCAGGAAAGACCGATGACCGATTTCTAGTCATTTCCAGGCATACAGGCATTTGCTGAGCCTTCTCCCTACAAAAAAACCTTTAGTTTTGGAAAACCATCGCTCAGAGGTGATGCTTGTGATGCTGTCCCTGGTCGGGGCTCGGCCAGATCAGTTTAACAAGGTCACCTAATATACACTAAAGAATTTGTTCGTTAACACAATACAAATGCCTAGTAGACACATGAATGTAAATTCAAACATGAATCCAAATTTAAAAGCCCTGGATCAAAAGCCCCTGAAGCTACGCTTGGATTTGAAATCAACATCAACACTTTAATAAACAAAGTCTTACAGATCAATGAGGGAAAACAAATCAGCGACGGCTGTCATTGAATCATAGAAAGGTTTTTGTTGGAAGGGACCTTACAGATCATCAAGTTCCAGACCCCCTGTCATGGCTACTGTGGCATTTGAGCATCAAAAAGTGTTACATTCCCTGGAGATGAATCTTTTAACACACAACTCGCTGGAGCTGTATCTGCACACACGAGCACACTTGCCTCAGAACTACACAATCTCAGCCCACGGTGCCACTCTCTCACCTAACTGCAACGACATCAGCTGCGTAGCAGGAGGGTTCAAGGCTGATCAGCAGGTGCAGCCGGCTACATTCACACACAGGGGCTGAAAAGGATCCCCAGAGATCCACTGGATCATTTTTACAGGGCGGGTGGTGCACAGGATTCTTTCTCAGCCCTATCTGCCTGTGGGCACCAGTCCAGGCAGCGTGTTAGACCAAATGGACAAGGAAGCAACATGAGGAAAGTCACACTCATCACAGCCGCCTACAGAAGGTCAAAATCTCTCTTCTCACACTTGGAAACTTTCCTCACCAGGGAAGTGTGTGGACTGCCAAATAAAGCTNCAACACTTTAATAAACAAAGTCTCTTCTTTCAATGAGGGAAAACAAATCAGCGACGGCTGTCATTGAATCATAGAAAGGTTTTTAGTTGGAAGGGACCTTACAGATCATTGAGTTCCAGATCCCTTGCCATGGCTACTGTGGCATTTGAGCATCAAAAGGTGTTACCTTCCCTGGAGATGAATCTCCTCTTTTAACACACAACTCGCTGGAGCTGTATCTGCACACACGAGCACACTTGCCTCAGAACTACACAATCTCAGCCCACGGTGCCACTCTCTCACCTAACTGCAACGACATCAGCTGCGTAGCAGGAGGGTTCAAGGCTGATCAGCAGGTGCAGCCGGCTACATTCACACACAGGGGCTGAAAAGGATCCCCAGAGATCCACTGGACCATTTTTACAGGGCGGGTGGTGCACAGGATTCTTTCTCAGCCCTATCTGCCTGTGGGCACCAGTCCAGGCAGCGTGTTAGACCAAATGGACAAGGAAGCAACATGAGGAAAGTCACACTCATCACAGCCGCCTACAGAAGGTCAAAATCTCTCTTCTCACACTTGGAAACTTTCCTCACCAGGGAAGTGTGTGGACTGTCAAATAAAGCTCCTCCTTGCCACAAGCCCCTAGCAGAAGAAAGGATAATAAGCCACTAATCAATTATAAGCATCGTGCGAAACAGCTTGTTTGGGAGGTACCAGTCGCTTTTCCACTTTCAGAACCTCCTGTGTCATCCAACGCGAACCTCAGCAGACACATCAGCACCCTCTTCTTCCCTGGGGGACCTCGTTCTTCCAACCAGCTTTGGTAGGAAGCTGGGGCTCCCATTCATCTAACACCCTACCACGACTTCCAATGCTTAACACACCATTCCGACCCCATCCTGTCACCCGGACGGATAATTCATTGGGGGAAGGAGGCGAGCGTGGCTCACTGCTTTATTTATGTTCTGTCTGCCATTTAGGAGAGAATTTAACCAAAGAGGATGTAAAGATGTAAGCAGTCACCCTCCGCTCAGGCAGGTTTGCAGCACCCCTGTGCATTCATAGAAAGAATTGGTGCACGTGGTTTTGTAATTCATTTTATCTGCACGTGATTTCTGATGTAAAGTGCGATGATTTGGGAACTTTTTTCAAGTGAGTGCCCTGAAGTGTGCCCTGAAGGCACTGGCGTATCCTTCCATTCCTAAAAACCCCCACGGTAAGGTATGTAACAGTAATAAATAAGCAGATCTCTGGAAAAAACTCTGGAGTAGTGAAACCTGCTGTGTGGCACTCGAGGACAACCGCAAATGAATCATTTTAAGATTGTCTTGCAGATGGATTAAGCTCAGGCCATTTCCTACTCCCTCCAGCAGCTGGGCTACAAGCAGCAGTGTTGGAAGGCACATTTTAAGTGTATGTGTGGATGGGAGCTAAAAAGCCATTTAGTATCACTCATAAAAGGCAGCTAAGAGCATAAGCACACAACTATTAACTCAAGAGGTCTCACTCATTCATGGTACATGCCCACACAGACAACAGCAGCTCTCCCAGAAGGGGACTTTGGCCAATGTGCTTAAATCATGGGAAGGATCTTTCCAGCTGCCAAAAGGATTAGGACGCTGCATTTTCCTTATTAATCAGGCATCGTGCGAGGCCCCCCAATGCCTTTGAAAACAGTCGTCCACGCGTTCATTTCAGTATGAAATCATCTGCTGGGCTGCAGCCTCCAGTGGGCGCGTATCTGTTTCTTTCCTTTAAAACACTTGCCTTCCCTCCAAGAACAGGAATAAACTCTTAGTAATGGGGTAGGACTTAATCAGTATATCCAGATCATAACCAATACAGCATTATGGGGTTTTTTTGCTTCCTGTTTTGTGTTGATTTTTAATTAACGCTGACATTTATATATAAAAGAGTTGGTTTCCAAAAGGCCAACTGGAAACCCTCCTGTGGATTACCTCATCTAAACACAGATATTTTTTTTTGTGTGTGTGCGCATATTTGTCATTGTTTGAAGGTTTTCCAAGCATGTCTTAAAGTCACACTGGAGTTCTCAAACACATTTATAAGGATGTTATAAGGTTATGAAACTTCAAAGCGAAAAAAAAAAAGAATTTTAGACGGTAATTATGTTTTGTGATGGACACTTGTCATGGAAAGAATATTTAATCCTGCATCCCGTGAAGACTAGCACACAAATTTAAGGATATAGATGCGGTCCATGGATTTAGAGGTAGGTCGACACACAAATTTAAGGATATAAATGTGGTCCTTGGATTTAGAGATAGGCATACAGTGTATGCGCTTCTGTGGGATTGCTCCATCCTGCTTAAAAACCGGTTGCACTTTATGGTTTTGATTTTGGCTTTTCTATAAAGAACGGGGAAGTTCTAATGGTCTTAAAGCATCAGTCCTTTCCTGAGAGGTTAGACAAAAAGAAAAACATTAAACGCAAATTAGGAGACCAAGCCTGCTCCCAAAGAAACCAAGGTCAGAAATGGTCTCATTTCAATGGAACAGAGTCCTGCAGTAAAATTTCTGCTTTCCTCTTAAATATTAGTCTCCCTTTCCTTTTCTGCTCATGTGTCTGCCATAGCTCTCATCTCTCCAGCAGCTATGATCTGCTGCCAAGATGCGTTCTACTCTCCATGTAATTTATGACCCTGTCATGCAGCTTATTCATAGACACTTTCCCAGTGGCGAGGCTTGGGATCCTGACGTATTTAAATGCTGCTCACAGAGGTGTGGGGAGAAGACTCCGGAGAACCAAAGCATGTGACCAGCTTTATTCAGGTGACAGCAAGGTAAATCGATGACTGCAATTGCTGCAACAGGTAAAGTGAGATACCCCAATTAATCTTTGCAGGGTGAGGGTCTGAGCCTTTCAGCTACAGAAAGTCCCTCGTGGATCTCTAAGCTGTGAGCCAACAACAGCAGTGAACTCAGTGCATTGAGTTGCCTCTAGCCTGATGCTGCTTCTCCCTGTCAGACACACACATGCCTCAAACACATGGGAGGCAGATGTCCATGTGTCAACCTGAGCCCCAAACATTTCAGAGGTGCCTAAACACCAGCACTCCAGAGCCCAAAGCTCTACTCTAGAGCCACCTCACAACAGCACCAGCAAAATATTACTGATTTTCCTGTAATTCATAGCATTTTGTCATTTCAAATATTTCTTTCTCATGCACAGATGCTCCATCTTCTATGAAAAAAACCTATCAAATATATTTTTCTCTCTTCCACTTGACTTTGTTTTCTCCTTCAAGACTTCCCTTATAATCATAGAATCATAGAATCGCCAGGTTGGAAGAGACCCACCGGATCATTGAGTCCAACCATAAGAAAGGTCTCAGGCTGTTTCATTTGCCAAAGGAAAAAAAGAGTAACTTTTACAAGCTACGTTTCATCAAAATATTTTCTGAAGACTTACACTGACCCTTTACAGCCTCACCTTTCCGTGTTGTAGAATCATAGAATGAACAGGGTTGGAAGCGACATCAAAGATCATCCAGTTCCACCCTTCTTCCATGACAGTGGGCACCTCCCACTGGATCAGGTTGCTCAAAGCCTGATCCAGCCTGGCCTGCATGGAAACGGAACCTGAAAACAGTGAGAAGGAAGTGTTGGTCGGAGATAAAAGCCATTGTGCAGCACTTCTTTTCAATTTTACACGTGAATTATAAATAAACTGAAAAGACACACTGTCAAAAACTTTCCCTTCATTTATTGTGCATGTAATCTGCATTTTATGCGTGGGGACTCTATGGAAAAAATGAACACTGTTCCTGGAAAGTTAGCCGTGACCCCTCCGCATTGTGTATAAATCTGGAGAGTATAATCAAACGCAGAAGCAGTGTATATCTCCCAGCTCTGAAGCTTTTACCTGCCCCTATAAATTTTCCGTGGAATGGACAGCAAGTGGGTTTATACTTATCTAGCCAGGCTAATACCCTGATTTGATGATATGTTTTTAGGTAATATTTGCTTTAATTTCTGTATGACCTGGCTAAGCAAAAATGTGCTTCCAATAAATATGGCTGGCTTGGGACACATTCAATGAGTACAAACACCAGATGCATCATCAAGAGTTTTGAGATATTTGTTTTTAGCATATGACCATGAGATACGACGCATCTTTACAAAGCTATCTGCCTCACTTAAGATTTATGCTCAGCTTCTTTGGTGGTGCCAGCAGCTTTGCTGGACAATGTAATGAGAACCTTTTCTATCCAGACTGTGTCAAACTGTTTAGATTTCTCTTTTCAGTTTGAAACACGCTCCTATTTCTCTGTTTTCATAACATGTCTCCCCAAATGAAAGGGAAATGCTAATCATTACCCAGCTTGGAAAGTCCCTAGATCAACCTGCTAACAGACCCAAATCCTGCTCCTTTTAAGAAAAACATGAATTTTATTGTTCGGTTCCACAGGCTGGACTGTGATCACCTTATTGCAACCATGTATGGGATTTCATTTTCCATCAATGAGATGCTTAAGTGCCTGCCTGGCAGCTGCTCCTATGCCTTTCCAGGAGAGGTGTAGACAAGAAAATGCAGGTTAAATTGTGATGCCATCCCTTCCCCACACAGCAGTTAAAGGCGCTGGCAGGTCCCCAGAGGAGAATTCCGAAAGTGAAAAGGCGTGCCTGAATCACCAGCTCTCCTGCAAAATGCTTTACAGCTTTAAATCAGTGTTTAAGCGCTTGGAAGTAGTGAAACGGAACATTCCTGGAACACGGGCACGTCCTTGTTCTGGGCAAACTGACTTGTTTTCACTTGTGACGTCCCAGCGGAAAACCTCTAGCTAAGCCGATCGTGTGTACGTCAATGGCTTAATCCCATTGGTTATAGTATCATAGAATCATAGAATCCCCAGGTTGGAAAAGACCTTTGAGATCACCAAGTCCAACCATACCTGCCTGCTACTAAGTCATATCCCTAAGCGACACTTCCATTTGCTCACAGAAACCCCTTTGGTGTGACTGTATCAGTACAGATGGCAGAAAGAATTATGTAAAACTACCCGTGAAACCCATGTGTATCTATTGTTACTACAATAATTCATCATCTCAAGAATGAGAACCACTGACAACTCCATAAGTACTGTCAGAAAGGTTAAAAAAAGTAAGTGGTGTCTGTTAGAAAGCATCAGCTCCAAATCTGTATGGTTTCATGGATAGATGGGTTAGTACTGACTTAAAATATGAATTCCAAGCCGGTACAAGATTCAAAGCAACCCCAAAACCAGAAGAACTATAGCCAAAAGCCATATGCTGGCTATTATCAGTCTTGAATGCCAGCCAGAAAAAAAAGGGTCTAGCCCACTATAATCAACATTCAAAAGTAAGGAATTAATTCAAAGGATTAATGACAGAGAGAAATTCTCCAAGTCGCTATAGAAACTCCTTTGCCATGAGGTCCAGCTTTTAACCAAAAATTAATGAAGACACGTCTAGATTCTAACATAAAACCACATCTGCAGATTAATTATGAGTTACTTGATTGATTGACACAGAATGAAACTCCAGCCCGCTCTACTAATGTTTCTCACTAGAAGCTCATCTTCCACAAAGGGTTTGGGTAAGTCAGAAACAGCCTTTACTACTTATCCTGGGCCTCTCTCTGGGCTGGATTCCCACCACAGAAGAGAAATAGTTGTGACAGTCCCACAGGAGCAGTGACACTATTGCTGGGCCAAGGAACAGCCTAGTTAAAATAAATACATCAGAAACTAGGAACATCTTCCTGCCTAGAAGACCTGGCCTGCTGGAAGGGAAGAGTGAGGGAAAGAAAGTGAGAATGAAGACGGGGAGAAGACCTGAGTTGTTCCCCAGAAGCTGGAAAGTATAAAAGGCGGCCAACAAGAACTTCTGGGCAGGGCTGAAAAACAAGTGAAAGTGAGAGCTTCTCTCATCTCTGAGAGCGCAGCCAAAACATCAGGTTACCAAGAGTAAGAGAAGGGAAAAAGCTCAAACCCTTCAAAATTGGCAGCAAAGAACTATCCGCGCTCCTTGGCTCCACGTAAGGCTGAGTGGAAGGGGTAAGAAGGAAACACCGTTACAACTGCAGCTTGGAGCCAAACTGTTTTCCTTCTGGATGCTCCTGGCTCCACTCAGCCCTTTGTGACTCTCAATTTCAACCCGTTACGCATAATCATCATCATAAATAGCTGTTTGCCTTCTCGGTGTGCTCAACTTCCTCGCAGCAAGCCAAGCTCAACCCAGCACTACCATTTATTGCTGGATGTTAACCAGGCCTGCCTAAAAAAACAAACAAGGCTCGATGTGATTTGCCATATTCACTGGGAGAGACTAAAAGCAATCGCACTCGAAACACCAGAGGCTGTGGCCAAGCTCACCTCATGCTGCTGATGGTGATGTCGCCGTTATTTAACTTCGCTTTAGCACGGTTAAGACTCCTGTGGAAAAAGAGGAGGGGTTTCAGATCTGGTTCTGGGCTTTGAGGGAGAGGCAAGTTATGCTGACAACATGAGCAGAGCCAACTGTTGTTCTTCCATTAAAAGAAACCCCCCCCCCCCCGTTACTCAAAAGTCAAATTATTGTTAGAAACATGTAATGACTAAATAAAAACAGCCGCTGGAATTGGGAGACTTCCCCCATCACCACCGCTGGGTGGGATTGCGGCCAAAACGCAAAAATTGAAGAGAAAATAACAGCCATAAGAAACTCTGCTTTTCCAGCTGTCATAACTTTTCTCCTTCCTTTGTCCACGCCTCAGGTGTACAGGCTTGCACACAATTGCTAATTCTCCCCTGTTAATTGGGGGAAGGGGAGGATCTGGCTCCCCATGGATGATCTGTCACCCCTGTGCTCAGTAATGCAAACCCCGTGCCACCCAGCCCCTCACAGAAATCCTCTCTCTAGTGCATTTTCCCTGTGTCAGAGGCTTTTGGAGCTCTCTCACCTTTGCTTTGGGAAGAAGCTGCAGGGCTCCATCTCCTTCCATGCAAGGAGTACCGGGCTGTGAGCCAGAGGAGGAGAATCATACACTCAGAATCACTGAAGTTGGAAAAGACCTCTAAGATCGTCAAGTCTAACCATCAGCCCAACACCACTGTGCCTACTAAACCATGTCCAAAATTCCATGTCTACAAGCTTTTTGAACACCTCCAGACTTGGAGACTCCACCACTGCCCTGGGCAGCCTGTTCCAATGCTTCACTACACTTTCAGTAAAGACATTTTTCCTAACGTCCAATCTAAACCTCTCCTGGTGCAGCTCGAGGCCATTTCTTCTCATCCTGTGACTGGTTACTTGGGAGAAGAGACCAGCACCCGCCTTGCTACAACCTCCTTTCAGGTAGATGTAGAGAGCGATGAGGTCTAACCTCAGCCTCCTCTAGACCGAACAAGCAGTTCTTTTAGCCACTCCCCATAACCCTTGTTCTCCAGCCCCTTCCCCAGCCCTGTTCCCCTCCTCTGGACATGCTCCAGCAACAAAACATACTTCTTGGAGTGACGGGTCCAAAACTGAGGATTTGAGATGCAGCCTCACCAGTGTCGAATACAGGGGACTCCCCTGTTCCCTGTTATGGTCCTTGTGGGGCTGCTTAACCTCTGGAAGCAGGAACATAAGAGGCACAAGCAGCCAGTTAGGGGAAGGTTTCCTCTGGGCAGGGAAGATCTCATCAGATGGGGAGAGGGAACATCGTCTCACTAAGACACGAGAGTTCCAACTCTGTCAAAAATAACATCTCTTTCAAGAGCGATCAACACTGCACTTTGTGTCCTAATCCAGGTCCCAAAGTCCTGTCCAATGGGGCTCACAAGACACCCCAAAATGCTGATTCAGGATTCCAAAGCTGCTCTGACAAGTTCCCAAAAAAAAAAGACATTGAACATCCCGGAAGGGCATCAGGCTGGGATTTCCAAAGAATTTAGGCAACACAAACTATATTTGAGATTCCGTAGAAACCTCCACCATGCATGTCAGAATGTGATGAAGAACACGTTCTCAGCTCTTTCTCTTTGCTCTTCCAAAAGCTGCTTCTGTGAGTGAGGGTCTGTCACACACTACTTGCCTGCAAGTTCACAGTCATGAGCCTGGTGAGAGTTGTCATATTTCTTGAAGTTCTGGCATCAGGAAGCATGTCAGAATCTCAGTTTCCATTCCTAAATCACTTTCTATGCGATGTAAGCACCTTCTTAAAGGATCGGGAAAGCAAACAACCTGGGACCCCCCACCCCCAAATAATCTCTCTACCTGGAAAAAAAAATGAAAATCTCTCCCCGCTGCCCTCCAAAGCCGCTCTCCTGATTTTGCAGGCTGTGACTCACAGTGTTAAATGCCTGAGGCTGACAGTAACTGCAGAACAAGAGCTGTGCCTGTGAACTTCTCATCACTGGCAGACTACATCAGTTCAGATACACTAAACTCAAAAACATACTCCATGGTCAGCTGGAGAAAGGAAATGGATTCTTCTGCATTGATGACATTGAACATCTCATCAGGAAAGACTGAGGAGGAGGGAGAAGAGAAGGGACATTCCATTGAGAGTGCCAAAGATCTAATTAATGCCCTGCGTGGGACCATTTATACACGATGAAATTCATTCCTGCACTGAGAGCCGGCATAAAGTAACGTCCCGCTGAAGTGGCCGTTAACCGGCAGAAGGAATGAATTCCATTTAAAGAGCGATGTTCCAGATTCCTGGACGAGACGCTCTGAGTGAATGCAGCACTGTGCGGCAGAACCTCAGCAGCCCTGAAATGAATTTTGCTGTGACCTAACGAAAACCACAGACTCGAAATTGTGATGATTCAGAAATATTCAGCTCGCAAGAGGAGTTCTTGCAAAATATTTGGGAACTGCAGGAAGCGTTTAATGGTCTCCCCGTGTCAAGGAGAGGAATCCTGACCTCTTGTCTTTATGGTTCTTGTTTCTATGAGCGATAATTTTAGAAGGAGATGATGAAGCCTGTGTGGGCCTTCTTCTGAGGCTGCTAAAAGAATAACAAGTGACTCGGCTTGGTCTTTTCTGTACTGATTCATCTTCTGTCTTCGCTATCGGATTTTGCAGGACAATGATTACTGTAACAGATCTTGCTCCCAGTCGTATCTGCAGCCCCCCATGAGTGTGTGCAGTAAAGGAAGTTAAGTCGAGCCAGTTTAGAGGTTTATCTGCAGAGCAATAGAACGGAGCAACGAAAGTCAGGAGAACCTTATAAGGACATGTGCCTTTTCTACCCGAGAATCCAAAAGTTAGGATTTCAGCAGAAAAAAATTTTGAGAAGACCAAGGACATGAATCAGAAAACCCATGGCTACAGCAGAGGTTTAGGAGATTCCTAATCCTTATTCGGATGCAAAACCTGCGGAAGGGAGGCTATAAATACAAACCGATCTCATCCTAAGGAAGGCTTCAGGTGAATCTTCTTTCATTCCCTGTTAGCTCGAGGGACAAAATGAGAGAGGGACAGACAAAAGAGTTTACATCCATTTCCCAAAATAAGTAGGAGACATCTCAGGAAGTCTAACAGCACGCAGTGTAATAATTACTACATGTTTGTGTCATAATTACTGTCAGAGATTCTTTTAGCAGTGAAACCAGGCTGTTTCAAATTGTGTTGAAATACGACTCATACGATTATTTCTGACTGCTAATAAATGATGGCCACACAAGAAACTAATTTGGGAGTCATTAAAAATTATCATTTTCTTTTGTGCTCTTCCAGTAATGCTTTCTTAAACAAGACTCTTATATTTGTCCCTGCTTTTGTGTAACTAATGCTGTGGAAAGCATTAGACGCAGCCGCACGCTTGCTGACACTGTAGTTCTCATTCAATTCTCAGACTGAATTCCATCTTCGGTTTTGTGTAAATACTTCTACTATCCTCGAAGGCCTAAGGGCAATGCAAAATTACACGAGTTGGACTTAAAGGAGACGTAAATCAGTCACTGTTGGCCATTTAGCTGCCATGGGGAGAATACCCAGTATATGAACCTTCTAAATGCCACTTAAAATAGTGGCTGGAAGCAGCATGCTGGCTTTGGGTTTCACTAAAACAGCGTCATGGAGATCATAGAATAGTAGAATGCTTTGGGTTGGAAGTGACCTTAAAGACCACCCGCTTCCAACCCCCCTGCCATGGGCAGGGACACAGAATCAGGTTGCTTGAAGACTCATCTAGAAGTTGTGTTTCTGGGGAGTACGGACTCTCCTCCTCTAATGCCTGCAGGGAGTGGTAGGCAGCACGTACCTAGACCTGGAAAGGCTGTAAACCCCCTGGGGCACTCGTCAGATGTGTTTGCACAGCATCTACACCCTCAGGCTCTTGCTCCCCACTGAGGACTGCCAGTTGCTTCCTCATATTTGCTTATTCCACCATAGCGTGTTCCTTACAGATTACCTGTACTTCACTCTTACATTTTAAGCAGGTTTCCCTAGCAATTTTTAGTCATCATAATCCCCCTGTACTTAAAGACTCCTCATTACCATTTCCTTTTCCATGTCAGTCGAGCTGAATTAGCAGCCAGACGTGTTCACACACTCACTGAAGGGCAGGCAGAAACAAGCACTGGGAAGAAGCAGCGCAACACTGTCCACTGCCCAAACCAAACTGAAAATCTGACCAAGACCTATACACACTAACAGGAAAAAGTGACCTAAAAGTGCCTCCTCATTGCTCATACATGTTTCTTAGAAAGAAAACTCTTCTTTTCCACTGATTTCCACTTGGTTGTGCTACTTTTGGAGCAGGCTAGGTGAACTACATCCCAGTTATAAATGGTGATACAGCATCATTTTCTGATATCATGCTTTTCACCTTGCTTTTGTAATCTGGATATGTTGTAACCTGGAATTTGAGGATGACACTTCATATTTTAGGTCTCAGAAAAGCAAGAAAACCTTCTGAAAGCAGGTTTTCATTTTGAGAGACCAGATATTTGCAAGTTTGTGATGACACATCCCGCTTCAAAAGCCAATGCTCTCGTCGCTATGGCCACCTTAGTTCTGTGATTATTTTGAGGGATGATGTGCATCGGGTAACTCAAAAAAAAAAATGCGGTACAGTAGATCTAAAAATAAAAATTAGGAAAGGTGGGAATTAGCTCACCACAGCTCACCTCAATTGCCAGCTCAGGTTTCAATTTCCAGTAAGTTTTCAGCAGGGAGGCTTGTATTAAGGTATCTGTGGGCATTCCTTGTAGAGAGGGATGGAGAAACCTTTGCGAACAGATACCTGACATCACAGCTTCAAGCTTTCCTGGAACAAAGCACGTGGTGGGGCCAAACACTGCGTACAGGAAGAGTCTTCATCCCAAGTGAGATAACACTGCTTGCCTTGCAGTAAAGATAATGCCAGAGAAACTAGAGCTTGGCACTTACTTACTGAAGAACTCTTACAGAGACCTCTGGATGCTGAGCTTAAGATGTATGGAAACACAGCAGACTACTTCACACTCATGTTTGTCTAAGAGTTGTCTTAATAGATCAGGACAGGTCGAGTCCAGAGAAGAGCAACAAAGCTGGTGAAGGGGCTGGAGAACAGGCCTTATGAGGAACGGCTGAGAGAGNTTTTTTGCCAAGACAAGAGTATGTGTCAGATGAATGAAAATGGTTAGCAACACCACCTTCCTATTGGATCAGAACTCGAGTTGCAGCCTGAGTGCTGTCCCAGAACAGGGCACCCTGTGCTTTGCACACAAGGATGCTTAAGAACCACAGTCCCAGTGTGTGCTCCCTGCTTTGCTGTATTCCTTCAAAACGGGGAAAAGGGAGCCCGCAAACCCATCAGAAATGGTTATGGGAAGGGGACAGGGGGCTTGATGATCCTTGAGGGTTCCTTCCAACTCAGGACATTCTATGATTCTATGATGAAAATCTGCAAGGTTTTCAAGGCCAAGTTGGAATCCCATTGAAGATCACGTATGCTTAGAGGAGGCTCAAAGCCAAGCATTTATTTTTTTCACTTTTCTTTTGTCCTCAAGGATTTATTTTGGACAGCAAGAAACAAGGTCAGGGAAAGAATCTAGTATATTGATTTTGAATGGGATGTAACCACACTGTTTTCTCCAAGCAAGGTGTGCGAGGGTCTAAGCTGGAGTCAGTAGTGATCAGTAAAATATCCCTTAGGGAGTTGCCAACATACACAGCACGTTACAACTCACTTTCTCCCCTGCGTGGAACATTTCTCCAAAATGGAGCTGAATTTCTTCACCATGAGTCATAGAATCATAGAATCACCAGGTTGGAAGAGACCCACCGGATCATTGAGTTGAACCATTCCTATCAAACACTAAACCATGTCCCTCAGCACCTCACCCACCCGCACCTTAAACACCTCCAGGAAAGGTGAATCAACCACCTCCCTGGGAAGCCTGTTCCAGTGCCCAATAACCCTTTCTGTGAATTTTTTTTCCTAATGTCCAGCCTATATCTCCCCTGGTGGAGCTTGAGACCATTCCCTCTCGTCCTGTCCCCTGTCACTTGGGAGAAGAGCCCAGCTCCTTCCTCTCCACAATCTCNCCAGCTCTCTCAGCCGTTCCTCATTAGGCCTGTTCTCCAGCCCCTTCACCACCTTCGTTGCTCTTCTCTTGACTCACTCCAGAGCCTCAACATCCTTCTTGTGCTGAGGGGCCAGAACTAAACACAGGATTCGAGGAGCGGTCTCACCAGTGCCCAGTCCAGAGGGAGAATAACCTCCCTGGCTCTGCTGGTTTCACCATTTCTGATCCAAGTCAGGATGCCATTGGCCTTCTTGGCTACCTAGGCCACTGCTGGCTCATGTTCAGACATGAACATGAGTCGTGAGACACTAGGACAGGCCACCCAGGGGAGTTGTGGATTCCCCATCCCTGGAGGTTTTCAAGGCCAAGTTGGATGGGGCTTCCAATAATCTGATCCAGTGTCATGTCCCTGCCCATGGCACAGGGGTTGGAACTAAATGATCTTTGAGGTCCCTTGCACCCCTAACTATACCATGATTCTATGATTTTGTGATTACAAAAAGTTTCTTCACCAAAACTGTTATTGGCACTGGCAGAGGCTGCCCAGTGAGGTGGTGGAGTCACCATCACTGGGGTTGTTTAAAAAGGGAAGATGAAGTGCTTAGGGTTATGATTTCATAGTGGACAGGTACGGTAGGACTCAATGATCTCAAAGGTCTTTTCCAACCTAGTTATTCTACGATTCTAACCACACCATTTTCTCCAAGTGGAGTGTGAAAGGGTTTAAATCTGGAGTAAAACATCAGTCAGCCGGGTAAAACATCCCTTGGGGAGTTCCCAAGGTGCACAGCCCGTTCCAAACTCACTTTCTCCTCCGCGTGGAAGATCATTTGTCCCGAATGGAGCTGTGTCCGCATTTCTTCTGCATCCGCTTTCAGCGAAAACTTTGTTTCTCCTTAAAAAAGCGACCAAAAAAAAAAAAAAGCCATTTTGTTGAAGCCAAACGCCGCACAAAATGGCACGACCGCCTTCCAGCCCCCTTTCTGGGCTGGGAGAGCCGTGTCTCCCCTCCCTCCTGCCCCCGCCCGGCCCCCACAGCGGTGCCGCCCGCCCCATATAAAGCGGCCGCCCGGCGCCTCCGTCCCGTGGCTGCGATCCCGAGCCGGGACGGGACGGGATGCCGGGAGGTCGCACGATGTGTCGCCTGGCGCTGCTCGCCCTCTGCCTGGGGGCTGCGGCGGCCGCCGGGGAAGGGGGCAAGCGGGGGAAGAGCCGGCGGCAGGCGCAGACCACGTCGGTGCCTCAGATCAACCCCGCGCAGAGCAAGCGTGAGTAAAAGAACGGGGGCTCCGGGGGAGGAACGGCTCGGCAGGGCGGTCCTGGCGGGGCTGGGAGACCGGGGATCGGCTGGGAGCCGGGGGATCGGCTGCGATCCCAGGGTACCGGGAATGATCGGAGCCGGGGTACCAGGGATGCTCAGACCCAGGGTGCCAGGGATGCCCGAGCACCGGGGTGCCAGGGATGCTCAGACCCGAAGTGCCAGGGATGCTCGAATCCCAGGATACCAGGGATGCCCGAGCCCGGGAGTGCCAGGGATGCTCGGCACCAGGACACCAGGGCTACCTGAATCCCGGGATGCCAGGGGTGCTCGGCCTCCGGGACACCAGGGGTGCTCAGACTCGGGGCGCCAGGGGCGCCCGAATCCCGGAATGCGAGGGATGCCTGAGCCCCGGGACACCAGGGTTGCTCAGCCCCGGAGCGCCGGGTATGCCCGAATCCCAGGATACCAGGGTTGCTCAGCCCCAGGATACCAGGGATGCCCGAGCCCCGGGCCACCAGGAATGCTCAGCCCCAGGATATGAGGAGGGCGTGAATCCTGGGATGCCAGCGATGCCCTGGCCCCGGGATACCAGGGTTGCTCAGCCTTGGGGTACCAGGGATGCCCAAATCCCTGAGTACCAGGGATTCCTGAATCTCAGGGTGCCAGGGATGCTCAGCCCCAGGACACCAGGGATGCCGGAATCCCAGGATTCGGTGGGAGCTGGAGCCTCGGGAGGCAGTGGGTGACCCCAGGGCTCGGTAGTGGCCCCGGGACAGCAGGGATTCCCAAGCCCTGGGGAGCCAGGGATGCTCAATTCCTTAGGCTCGATGGGAGCAGGAGCCCTGACTCTGCAGGGTGACCCTGGTGGATGGTGGGTTCTCCGGGGCTCGGCGGTGACCCCAGGGCACCAGGGATGCTGGAATCCTAGGGTTTGGTGGGAGTTAGAGCCTGAGGACGCAGTGGGTGACCCCGGAGGTCAGCAGTGATGCCAGGATGCCACGGATGCTCAAGCATCAGGGCTCGGTGGGAGCCAGAGCCCCGACTCTGCAGGGTGACCCCAGTGGGATGTTTGGCTTCCCGGGGCTCAGCAGTGACTCCAGGACACCAGGGATGTCCCAGTCCTGGCCCGCTGACCCTGATGGCTGCTGGGCTCCCCGGGGCTCGGCAGTGACCCTGGGATTCCAGGAATGCCCAAGCCCCGGGATGCCGTGGGAGCCAGAACACAATCATAGAATTGTTTGGGTGGAAAAGACCTTTGAGATCATCAAATCCAGTCCTACCTGTCTGTGGGACCTTGGTGGCTGTTGGGCTCCCTGGGTCTTAGCAGCGACCCCAGAACCCCAGTGATGCCCCAGTCCTGGGGTTGGTGGCAGCCAGAGCTCCCCAGTGGCTGTTAGGCTCCCTGGGACCCCAAAACATGGGAGGCTGCAGTACAGGGACTGGTGCCATGCCCCTTCCCTCGGTAAATCCAGACTTCTCCTTCTCTTCCCTCCTCATTCCCTTTTCCTCTTTACCCCTGCAGAGACCTGCTTTGACAATGGAAGATACTACCAGATAAACCAGCAATGGGAACGCATCTACCTGGGCAACACGTTAGTCTGTACCTGCTACGGTGGGAGCAGGGGGTTTAACTGCGAGAGCAAACCTGAACGTAAGTTGAGGGTCTTTTTTTTCCGCATTGAGACCCCAGAACGGCTCTTGGTGCCAAGTAAGCAAAGCCTGGTGCTGGGTTATAACCAGGTTTTCAGCTGAAGCTTAGTGCTCTAGGGTCGGGAACGGATCTACACTCAATTACACTGAAGATCTGGCTTGGGATTTTCAGAAATGCTTTTCATTAGCGATGGGCCTGCCACCAGGACCCTGAGCCAAGCATCGCTCATCTCTCGAGAGGATTGGATCTAAACATTAATTTTGGAGCCAACCTCTTCTCTATAATGAACTGAACTGACTCCTGGACTCGCACGGGGAAGTTCAAATCTGGAGTCACTTTGCAGCTCTGGCTCTGTGCTGTTCGATTGCCTCACCCCAACTTTTCATAGCTGCGCGGTGTCGTCAGCTTGTTTAAAAATATTTCAACTTACAGCTCTCCACAGCCCCCCAGCCGTGCTGTGAGCTTGCTATAATTGAGTGTAAAATGAGATTGTTTAGTCTTCTGCATTAAAAAAGAGTCGAGTTAACAGAAAGAACTTTAAATGCAAGGTCTGCTGGAAGATGCATCTTTCTGAGATATGGTGCAGTTTAGATAATCAGATGTGATCTGTCTGTATTTATTGGTGTGAAGGCACCGGTTTGCTGTAACTCCCTTACGTTGCTCTGGAGATGTGATAGAAAAAGAGGTTCCTGGCTGATTAGTGTTCATATAAGACAGATGGGGCTGTCCCAGCAGTCTGTTCTGCGAGGCTTGTGTGCTGCCTGCCTCACAGCTGGAGTATTTCAGGGAGTACTAGCTTACCTTCCCCTTCAGGCTTTCCCAAGTTCCTCAAAGTCCAATAGCAAGTTTCCTGTCTGGCACAGTTAATGTTACTTGTCTAGTGGCGAAGTGAAGAAGGAGCACCTCCCCTGTGAGGAAAGGCTGAAAGATTTCTGTTTTTTCAGCCTGGAGAAGAGAAGGCTCTGGGGAGACCTTAGAGCAGCTTCCAGTGCTGGAAGGGGCTGCAGGAAAGCTGGGGAGGGGCTCCTTAACAGGGAGTGCAGGGACAGGATGAGAGGGAATGATTTTAAGCTGAAAGAGGACAGATTTAGATGAGATCTCAGGCAGAAATACTTTCCTGTGAGGGTGGTGAGGCCCTGGCCCAGGTTGCCTGGGGAAGTCGTGGCTGCCCCATCCCTGGAGGTGTTCAAGGCCAGGGTGGATGAAGCTATGAGCACCCTGATCCAGTGGGAGGTGTCCCTGCCCATGGCAGGGGAGTTGGAACTGGATGATCTCTAAGGTCCCTTCCAACCCAAACCATTCTGTGTTTGTTCTGGTGGCAGCACTGACATAACCACTCTGTAATCACTTACTCATGTGCGAATGTGAACAGTTCCTAAGCAGCTGACTTCAGTGGGACTCCTGTAGAATCTGGGATTAATACAGTCAATTTTTTTGCTCAGTCAGAATGAGGAGAATTAGCGTGACAGGGCACACAGCTTCTTGGGGATGTCTGCTCCCTCCTATCTTCCATATTATTTCACCTCAAACAGCTGGGATTGATCCTCTCCAGGCAAGCTTTCCTGTGTGCCATGCTCAGCTTCTAGCTCACTGCGGGAGAGAAGCCAAGGTTATTCAGCTTACTCAGCACCATGGGGACACTGAGGGGAAGAATTTCACCCCATGTCCTCTCTGCTTTCATCCGAGGAAGGAAGAGGAGTCTGATGTGCATTTTTCTCCAGAAAAAAAAGAGCATCCTTGCAAGCAGATGAGAAATGTGTGTTTCTGTTGACTGTACATGTTACTGGCATAGTTACAGAAGTTGGTTTTTTTTCTCCCTTTATAGCTGAAGAAACTTGCTTTGACAAATACACTGGATCCACTTACAGAGTAGGGGAGACTTACGAGCGCCCCAAGGACTCTATGATCTGGGACTGTACTTGCATTGGAGCTGGACGTGGGAGAATCAGCTGCACCATTGCCAGTACGTAATCAACAGCCTCTTGCTGGACCTGTTGTTCCGTATTGTGATGTTTTCAGAGCAACTTATACCATGTTCCTAGTGCCCATTAGCTGGAGTTGAGGGGCACGTGTGTTAATCCAAAGCCTGTTACAATATTGGAACTGTCAGTCCTTGACCCTTATACATACATTTGCACAACCCAACTCCTCTTTCACTCGAGGCAGAGTGTTGTGTGTATAAACACAGTCCAAAAATTACTCTGAGTGTCCAGTCGTGCAGGTTAATACAATTACTCTGCATGAAAGTGTGTTATATCTTCACAGGCCGATTTATGAAAGTAGGTTTTTGACTAGGAAAAGGAATGAGGGTCTGCTCTGCAGCTGGTGAGTCAGAGTAATACCACCAGCCTTAATGAGGCTAATCTGAATAAATGATAATAATTAAATGCTACCTGAGAGCCAGTCCGCTGTCCTCCAAAAATGCCACACCGATGCTTGTCCCTGAGGCAGCTGGGATTTGATATCCAGACACCAGCTCAACGTGTTTCTGCAACTGATTTTTCACCAGCCTGACTTTCCTCTTGTTCCTCTCTCTCTTCCTTTGTCCTTTCTCCCAGCTCTCCCTTTTATGTCTCTCTCTGTCTTGAAATCCTTTCCTTATTGAGTCACAGAGTTGTTCACAATTTCCCTTCAGTTCATAATTAGACTTTGAGCACAGATGAAGATGACTGTGTCTCAGGACTTTCAGACTGAGATTTGAAAGTCCCAGAGGCACCTTTTGAGAGAAGTCTTGTTCTTAAAAGTATCCAGTTTCTTGTTTAAGACACGCATACTGATCCCAGTAGCTTTGCCACAGAGGATTCGGAAGCCAGCCATCATTATGGCATGGAAAAAGAAAAAAGCATTGAATCCAACAAGTAGAGCTGAAGTTCTTCTGAATTTAATGTCATTTTATTGGGCAGGGATGGCAAGTGTTGTAAGAAAAGAGCGAGTAAGGAAATTACAAACATAAGAGCAGTCTTGTTTCGTCATTGTCAGCCTGGTTTAGAGCTCACTGGAGAGTCTCAGTGACTGCAACTGGCTTTGAATCAGTCTTTATGACTTTTAGATTCTTTGCTTTCATAAATGAGCCAAAGAAGCAATTTAGAAGCTCCTAATAAACGACCAGATGCACGTTGCTCCTTTTTTTTCCTTGGAAGAAGACTCTGGGTTTGCAAACTGCTCTTCACCATGTTTCCCTTCCTGAGGCTGGGCCAGGCAATGGGTCCAGATTGCCTTGGGATGGAGGGCTTTCCAGGGCTGGGCTTCCCAACCCAAGAGGACCATTATCCCACCAAGGTGTCACATCAAGTACCTCCTTATTCCCCACATCCCTCAGCCACAGCGAGACCTGAGGCTGGAGGAGGCAGCGGCTATGATGTGCTCCATTCCTTCTCCACCTGCACCCTGACTTGATCCCCGTTGCTCCTGGTTTGGTGGCCTTCACCTCATCCCCATGGTGATGCCCTGCGTGTGGTCCCTCACCTCAGCCCCTTTTCTCCCACTGCAGACCGCTGCCATGAGGGTGGCCAGTCCTACAAGATCGGCGATACCTGGCGCCGGCCGCACGAGACCGGTGGCTACATGCTGGAGTGCGTCTGCCTGGGCAACGGGAAGGGCGAGTGGACCTGCAAGCCTGTGGGTAGGTGGCATCTCCCCTTCATCTCCCCAGGGGGTACAGCCCTTCCCTCTTGTCTCCCAGGAGGCTGTCTCTGGTACAAGTAGCAGTAACCATTACAACAAGTGGAATATTTTGATTGAAGCTAACATAGAGCTAAATTTCATCTAAGTAATGGTATTTTTCAAACATTAGAATGTCTTCCTAATAGTATGATTTTTTTTTTTCAAATGGTGTTTTCCAGACACTGTTCATTATTTGGAGATAAGAATATCTTAAATCTTCTCTGTACTGAACAGATGTGTCTTTTGTAAACACCTCTGTTTGCAGTCTTTCCCCACCTCAAGTGTAAGGTCAGGCAGAGCTGGAGCCAACTCCAAATTAGCAAGAGATTTGACCATCGTGGAGTTCATAATAACATTAAAATTAGTGCTTGGAAAGTAATAGAATATGTATAGGATTTCTGGGAGATCTTATACATATGTGTGTAAGTGGGAAATATGTTCTTTAACCGCTATTGACTCCACCTGAGTGACGGAGATCGCTCCCTCATGCTGGCCAGGCCTGATAAGGGGTGCTTGCTTTCTAAAACTCCAAAGTGAGTCTTAGGGTTTTGATATCATCTCCACATGGGAGAGCCCTGGGCACACTCTTGTCCCCTTCCTTCTCACAGCCGAGCGATGCTACGACAACACAGCTGGAACATCCTACGTGGTGGGTGAGACGTGGGAGAAGCCGTACCAGGGTTGGATGATGGTGGACTGCACCTGCCTGGGCGAGGGCAGCGGCCGCATCACCTGTACCTCCAGGAGTAAGTGCTGCCTGATCCCTTCTATTCATCTTATTCGTTCCTCAGATACGTCTTGTGCCACAAGGAAAATATGTTCCTTTTTTTCCTGCCCTGTTGCAAGCAGCAGTTGCTTTAAAGAGATGATTTCTACCCTGTGTGGGGTTTTGGAGAGGTGACATTTGCCTGAAAAGGGGTGGGAATGGGACCACTTTGGGGTGAGAGGGGGGTGTTCCCGCCATCTTGTTTCATTTGCAAACTGGGGTGGGAAAGGGACTCCTGTGAGGCGAGGAGGCTCCATTTCCCGCCTCCTGTTTCATAGAATCATAGAATCACCAGGTTGGAAGAGACCCAGCAGATCATCGAGTCCAACCATTCCTTTCAAACACTAAACCATGTCCCTCAGCNGCCTGTTCTCCAGCCCCTTCACCAGCTTTGTTGCTCTTCTCTGGACTCGCTCTGGTCTTTGCATCCTAGTGTGAGAAATGGACCCCTCTGGGGTGCAAAGGAAACATTCCAGCCTCCCATTTGCAACCTGGGATGGAAAAGGGATCCCTGTGGGGTGAGAGGGGAGCATTCCCGCCTCCCAGTTGCCACATGCAGCATGAGGATGCCCCAGAGAGAGCTGGTGGTCTGTGCTGGTGGCAGGCTGGCTGGATTATTTGGGGTCTTAAACCTTTCTCTCTAAAATCAGATTAAGAAACCCACAAGCCGGTTGAGCCGGAGTTGTGTATCCCCCAGGAAGTCAGGGGAGTTGTTTTGTCTGCAAAATGGTGGAGAGTTCACCCTAATATGTCTGTTTCTGTTTGTTTTTTAAGTAGCCTCCTGAGGCGGAATTAGGTCCTTTAAGAGAAATAGTTGCCTGCTCCAACGGCAGGATCTGCAAGATTAAAAGATCTTATTTTTTTCTCTTTATTCCTGTTTAATATATATATTGGATCAAACAGGGGGTTGTTTTTTCTTTTTATTCCTCTTTGATATATATATTGGCTCAAACAGGAGGTTGTTTTTTCTCTTTATTCCTCTTTAATACATATATGAGCTTAAACAGGGGGGGTTTTTTGTCTCCTTGTTAGCTTTCCCCACCATTTTCTCTTAATTGTAAGCAGCTTCAGCAGGAGAGGCTTTTACTTTTTACATCGTTGAAGGGCTTTACCGTAAATATTCCTTTTTATTTGTATTTGCAAAGCAAAGGGGGCTTTTAAAAGCCAAAATCATGCTTGTTTAGGGCTTCTAAAATCCAAAATCTCACTTGTTTCCCTACCTTTAGTTCCAGTTTTGCTAGGAGCAAGCTCCTTTGTGGAGCCATCGTGGTTTACACCAGGTTGCCTCAAGAAAGTTTCTTTGTTATGCAGGGTTTGAGGACTCTTCTGGAGCCTTTAAATCGCCTCATATTCAGTTGCCTCAGGGCACAGAGATAATGGGTTTCTGCTGATATCAACAGCAGACCTGTAAAGAACTAAAACACAAAGGAGGGTTGGGATTAAAACTGAAGAGCTGGAGAAACTTGGTCAAGAAATAAGCTGTAAAAATCAAACCAGCCTTGACGATATTAAGTCTGTTAAAAACACATGGGGAAAAATCATTAGCTGTCAAATAGGGATGAATAAAACAGAATATGTTTGTGAATTTTGGAGGAGTTATTATTACTAATAAAAATTATTTGGCAGTATCTCTCCTCCCATAACTCAGGTCTGCGCTGTTGTATCATAGGGGGAAATTGCAATATAATGACCTGTTCGTTTTTCATTTTGTTTTCCAAATATAATCGAGTAGAGAAATTCAAATTTATGGATGTAAAATGATAGCTGTGGCCCACAGGCTGGCATTACACTTCACTATGTGCTGCTGTTAAATATCTTTTATGGCCAGTGCTTCCCAGAACCACAGCTGATTTTTGAGGGGATATTTCAGCTTTTCATTGTCTCACTCGAGAATCTGTCTTGAGAATCCACAAGACAGCTTTTTTTTGCTTTTTTTTCCCCCCCACATTTGCCAAGTTACATTACGAATACCTCACCAGTTTACCACTCTTCTGGCAAAGGCTCACTTTTTGGTCATTTTAACTCCTACGAATTAGTAATGCCTTTTCCACATCCGTGTTCTATCCCGTGTGCTCTTTCAGTGGCAGTCTGGCATGACGCATATGTCCTTCCACAGTTCTTCATAAATCCCTGTTCATTGATCCATGATTATATTTGAGCCACTGTATCAAGTTGCCCTTGAATGAGAAGGTAAAATGTTGTAATGGAAGAAGAGCTGGTTAATCCATGTGGATCTGGCAGCCAGACAAAAGTAGTTTGTTATGCTGTCCTTTGAACCCATTTACACAAGTCACCAGGGGCTGTGGGCTATTAAAGACAACAGGGAGATTTAGAAAGTCGAATATTCCGGGTATGACATGAGCAGCTTATAGGAACTTTGCTGGCAGCTTCACGCACGCTTCTTTTCGGAAGAAATGGAATTTAACATATATTTCATGTACAACCTCAAATAAGTGTTAGTTTATTCCAGCTGAAGTAAAGCCCCAGACTTGAACTGTACCCTGTGGGTGGCTTGAAATGACCCAGCATCAGGCAATTCTTCTTCAAAATTATTTTTTAAAAGGGTGTTAAAACAGCTTAAGCTTTAAAGGTGTACGTTAGAATGAGCTTAAAATAGCATTAAGAGTAACTAGCAAGAATGCTTTTATTCCAGGATATGCTTTTTAACATTGATTTTGAACATAACGAACCATATTGACAACTGTTATGCTAGTTTTTATGAAGGCTACGAAGCGAAATCCCAGTTCTGGAAGTATATGGCACTTTTCCCTTTGAATAAAGGATTTTTAGGTGCTTTCTCAGCTGATGCAGTTTATTGCAGGCTTTAGTGCATGTAGATCTTGTCCCAGTGGGCTACAGAAAATAAGGTGGGTTTTCAATAAAGGCTTCAAGCTATCAGCTCGTTTGATAGTGTTGGTGGTTCAGTTCCGTAGACTGCACAGCGAAACCGTCTAGTGCAGAAAGAGCTAACAGCCACCTTCCTCACACAGATAGGTGCAATGACCATGACACCAAGACTTCCTACCGAATTGGAGACACCTGGAGCAAGAAGGATAATCGTGGAAACCTGCTTCAATGCGTCTGCACCGGTAATGGCAGAGGCGAATGGAAATGCGAAAGACACACCTCCCTGCATACGACTAGCACTGGTAAGTGCGGCATCGCATTGTGTAAGGTAGGAGAGTGGACAAAGAACGGCACATTTTGAGTGTCTAGGACTTGGTGCTGAATTGTGTCACCCTAATTCAGGCATCTAGGAGTCCTGTCAGGGGAAAGAGTGCTGACAGAGAGGGTCAGAGTCCAGGAGATGCTTCTTTTTGGTGCACGTGTAGATAAGGTTAAATTCTACCTTGTTTCCGAGCAAAAATGAGGCTTGTGCATGGAGATGTCGTCGTCTGCACGGTCACGGTGCAGTAAATCACATCCAGGGCTGTGCATTCACAGGAACTATCCACTAGCTTTGTCGTGGAAGCATGGGGTGGCATTTCAAGTTAATATTTGAACTTTATGTGTTTGCCTCAGGGTAATTTTGTTGAAATGTCCTTAATTTAAACTCCACTGAGACCATCTGGTTTCTTTGACAAGATAAATACACCTGTTAATGGTTGAGCTTTAAAAACTGGAGCAGTTGAGGAATGCGTGCAATGCTCTTTAATATATGTGCGTTAGGTAGGCTGTAATTTTGGTGTGAAGTATTACCTGCTTTATAGGTAGCATATATTTTCTGCACAAGGTTTGTTAAAGTCTTCAGTTTCTAAATTATTTCTTTGTCATTTCAAGGATCGAGATTTCCGTTTGGTAAATGCAAAGTAAAACTTCTCTTTTCCTGCAGTACCTAAGCTGAATTTTTCTTAGTAGATGACTTTTAGCTACTTGATACTGATTTCAGACTCGAAGAAGGTCTAAATTTCAAAATGAACAGAGATCTAAGGGTGCCAGTATTTTGTTTCTGTTTATTTCCCCTGTTTCAGCAGAGCTGCTTCTGTGGAGATTCCTGTGGGAATCGTTAACAAAAACACCCATGATGTACACAACAAGCCTCTTTGCCTTCAGTATTATTCCAAATGATAATGCACCACAATCTTTGCTTAAAAATTCCAGAGTAAATGAATACCTATGCCTTTTATTTTTTTTCACTGAAAAATTCAAAATTAATCTTTTCTGTCTTATCTTCCTTGGTACTTCTCTGTTATTTTATCACTGATCGTGATTTTTCTATTCTAGAATTCCTTTGACTAAAAAATGTTTTTCCAAATTTTTTAACAATTCCTGTGAAAAGCAGTTGATGCTCTTAATCCTTTCTAAAGCTGCTCTACAGTGGTAGAAAACAGAGGCTATAATTAGCAGAACTGAGAGCTCTTATTTTAATTTTGAATTTTGCTTGAGCAGAATAATTAAAATCATAAAATCAGAGAATGGGTTTTTGTTGGAAGGCACCTTAAAGCTTATCCAGTTCCAACTGCCCTCCCATGGGCAGGGACATCTGCCACTGGATCAGGGTGCTAAAAGCCCCATCCAACCTGGCCTTGAACCCCTCCAGGGATGGGGCAGCCACCAGCTCTGGGTAACCTGGTCTGGGGCCTCCCCACCCTCACAGGAAAACACTTCTTCCTCAGATCTCATCTCAATCTCTCCTCTTTCAGCTTAAAATCATTCC
>WAAB01005353.1:38963-56048 GCA_013389865.1 Piaya cayana
GTTCTCTCTCCTCTGATCTGACCCTAGAATACTAGTGCTTTGTCAGGATGAAACTTTGGCCCAAAGGATAATCAGACTTTGCCTTTGCTTGGCTGAATTGCTAGAAAAATGCCCATATTAGGCTGCGGAGAAGAGGGTATCTATGGAGCACAGTTTGTGCAGCCCTCTGTCACTCCCTCCATCACGACTATCCCGCCAGGTTGCCATATATAGCAGCAATCTTAATGTGATTTGTGATCACTGATCAAGAGCTGGCGTGTGACTAATGCGGCAGCATTCCCTCTTCTCCGGGGATGGCCAGCATTCCCTTCACAGCACACATCTACCTGTGTGGCTGCGTTTCCCGGGAAGCCCATCAGATATCCACGGAAAGGAATCCAGGGTCTGACCTGGGAGAGAATTTTTCACACTCCGATGTGAAAATACTCCTCCTTACACTGCACTGACTTTTTACTTTTGTACTCTGTTCTACCTCAGTAATTATTTATCATAAAAGCGAAGCCTTTCTCTGCAGCATGTATAAAGCTTGCTGATATCCACAAGTTGTGGATGCCCTGGAGGTATTTAAGGCTGGGTTGGATGAAGCTTTGAGCAACCTGGTCCAGTGGAAGGTGTCCCTGCCCATGGCAATGGGGTTTGACATGGATTATCTTTCAAATCCCTTGAAGGCCAACCCTGAAACCCAAAAAATAAAATCCAGTATCCCTGTCTGCACACACATTCTTGTTTCAGTGAGGCTTCTCATACTGTAGGGAATGAGAAATATCAGTATGGAAAAACCTCAACAAATGCCTTCTTTTTCTCCATTATTTGTAAAAGAATTGCTCAAGAGGTGCGTAGTTCAGGTAGGTTACAGCCCTCTTCCCACTGCTGCTTGCAAAACATGAGGCTCCGACCTGCAGAGTCCTGTTATACGTGACTGAATTGTAACCCTTCCGTGAGGGTTTACATTAAGGCAAAGGGCACAGTTGGGTAACCTCAAGTTACTTGGCCTCAGTGAGATAAGGACTCGATGCTGAGAACTGTGAGTTTATTTGATTCTCTAGGCCTTGGCCAAAGGGTCTGCAGAGCCTCTTCCCAAACACAGTAAGCGCTGGTTTTCCCTGTTTCCGAGGAATTCCCATGGCGAGATCCTTAACTCCTTACAAAGCAATGTTTGAACTGAATTGACCTTGTGCAAGGCTTGTGTTTCCAGATCTGAATTAATTAAAGCCAAGAAAAGAGGCCCATGGATAATATACAGGGTACACGTGGGAAAAAATCAGCACTGGTGGTTTGTTTTTAAAGCTCTTTCCTGCATGCTAAGGGTGAGTGCAGGCTTGATTTGCATCTGTTTTCTTTCCAGTTTTGGTCCAGACACGTGGTGGCAATTCCAATGGTGCTTTGTGCCACTTCCCCTTCCTGTACAACAACCGCAACTACACTGACTGCACTTCGGAGGGACGGAGAGACAACATGAAGTGGTGCGGAACCACTGAGAACTACGACGCTGACCAGAAGTTTGGTTTCTGCCCTATGGCCGGTAAGGCTGAGAACCATAAAGTGATCGTGGAGTACCTCTAAGTGGTTGTTTGACCTGGAAAGTAAAGAGCTGTCTGTCGCTGGGCAGTTGTTGATGACTTCTAGTGAGACGCATCCCAGCCCAAAATCCTTTAAGGCACTTCCAAAGTTTTGTTTTGTCCCTTCTTCCCCTCTAATCATCTCTAGTAGAGACTTGGGCAAGGCCAGAAGGCAATTTTCAATGTGTCTTTGCTGCACGCCAGTGGTAGGTGAGCTTCTCAACTGGAACAAACTGGTCTAAATCCATTAGAGAGCATCGGAGTGCAGTTTTTTATCTTGCATCTGCCAAAGCTTCACCCTCATGGCTCATCACTTCCTCTTGCCTAATCTACGGTTAGGAATAAATCTGTACTTCTCACATCAGTGTGTTACCCTGAAAGCAGTGGTCGTGTCAAAATCCATATTGTGGTCTGTTCCTGTAATCCGTGCCTGCCTCTGTGATATCAGGAGGGGCCACGTGGGCCTCTCCAAATGAGAATTAAAATTAATGAACCCCTACAAGGGGGGTCTGTGCTTAGAAAATGTCATCACCCAGTAAAAATCCTATCAAAATTGAGTGGATGCCTAAAGCTGCAGATGCAGAAAACACTACACACTATGAAGGGATGTTGCTCTCAATATCTTGTTAATTCTGGCTCCGTAAAACGTCCTCTTGCTTTCTTCTCAACCAGCCCATGAGGAAATCTGCACAACAAATGATGGTGTCATGTACCGTGTTGGGGACCAGTGGGACAAACAACACGACATGGGCCACATGATGAGATGTACTTGTGTAGGAAATGGCCGCGGAGAGTGGACTTGCATTGCGTATTCCCAGCTCAGAGGTACGGATTTCCATCCTGATTTCACCATGTCTGTCCAGGTGTTTAGGGAGTGAGAGAAATTGGGTTCTCCCATCGTTGTGAGTTAGCCCAGGTTGAAAAACTGTGTATAGTCAAGTATTTGATAGGAATGGTTGGACTCGACAATCTGATGGGTGTTTTCCAACCTGGTGATTCTATGATTCTATGATTTCTTTGGTGTCTGAAGAGAATCAGAGGAGTTATGTGAAGTTCCTGTGTTATTTATGTGCTGGAAAAGTACTATTTGAGCCTTTCCAGGCTAGGAATCAGAGTCAAACCTGGATTACCTTAATCAGTAGGTACCCTACCTCCTTTTGTCCACATTTAGGATCAGTGCCCTGTGACTTTGCAGTGAGCTCAGCAGAGGCACCTATCTCCCTCAAAAACAGACAAAACCCCAGACAAGTCTGAAGTCTGAATGCAGAGCCGTCCAAATTTATTGTTCTGCAGTGAGATTTTCAATTCTTCTGTGTTGGATTAGCCCTTTGCTGGCTAATCTATATGAAAAGTTGGCAGGGCAACACTGCAATTACTCTCTATTTGTTTACTTATTTGTGTGAGAGATCCAAGTGAAGAAGTGCTTAAGCAATACCAAAAAAAGAAGACTTAAGAACACAGACATTTGATCATCCTACAGCTAGCTCGCAGCATTGGCTTCATGTCTGGAAAAGGCAGGGGGGTTGCTGTCAAGCAGCCAAGAAAGGACTCTTTAACACCACTGCTGAAATCGGATATAATTCATAGGGAAAGGCTCACTCGAGGGCTTTGGGAGGAGGGTGTTTTTTTCATGTACTTCTTTCAGACAGTGAGAAATGCACGGCTTAAAGTTCTGGTTTGTGAAACTCCTTTTTTTAACCCACATACACAGCTATCTTTGCAGTTCCATTCTGGAGTTGAGTGGCCTTTCCTGGTGAGGGAGGGTAGAGATAGTTTGCTTTTTTCAAAAGGCAAAGGTTATCTAAGTAGAGCTAAGTAGCCAGAGAAGGTCTTTAATGCTCATAGGAGCCTTTTTGTTCTGCTTGGTTTACCCTTCTGCCGTGCCCGTGGTGTGGGAAAGTATGATGGATAATGAAGGCCTGGGATTAACTGAGTCACTTCCCCAAGGACAGATGGTCTGTGATTGCCTCTGGAACTGGACTGGGGTCTCTTGGGACCCCGTTAACAAAACAACATTCTTCTAGGGTGGTTTTCATGTTTGTTTTGTCTTTCTGCTCCTTGCTGTAATTAGGCTGGCATTAGGGATTCTGGGCTGGATCACAGATTGACTTGTCGCCATTGAACCTGGCAGACTGATAGCATTGCACTCAAGCACAGGGTCTGCTTACTGCCTTGGGAGGGACTCGTAGGTTAGTAGCCACCAGCAGCATCTTGGGTGTGTAATAGATCTGCTCCTGTCTTAGAATCATAGAATCACCAGGCTGGAAAAGACCCATCGGATCATTGAGTCCAAGCCTTCCCATGAATCACTAAACCATGTCCCTCAGCACCTTGGCCAATCGTCCCTTAAACACCTTCAAGGAAGATGACTCAATCACCTCCCTGGGCAGCCTCTGCCAGTGCCCAATGACCCTTTCTGTGAAATTTTTTTCCTAATGTTCGGCCTGAACCATCCCTGGTGGAGCTTGAGGCCATTCCCTCTCGTCCTGTCCCCTGTCACTTGGGAGAAGAGCCCAGCTCCCTNTTGCTGTGAAGGTGGAGAGACCCTGGCCCAGGTTGCCCAGAGACATTGTGGCTGCCCCATCCCTGGAGGGGTTCAAGGCCAGGCTGGATGGGGCTTGGAGCCCCTGATCCAGTGGGAGGTGTCCCTGCCCGTGGTAGAGGGGTGGAACTGGATGGGCTTTGAGGTCCCTTCCAACCCAAACCATTTTGTGACCTTCCTCACAGGCAGCAGTGAGGGAGTTAGTGTGGCATTTCAGATTTTTCTCCACACATGGAATCTGTCAAAAGGAGCGACGAGGCAGCTCTGTAGTTTGCGTAATGTACAGTACTTTGAGTTGCATCCTGCAGGCCTCTTTTCTGCAAGCATTGCTTGTTTGCACCGTGCTGATAAATGAGCTTGGGAGCAGCGGTGTGTGTACAGCACTGATCTATGATGATCACAGGTATCAGGAGAGCTCCTTTTGGCATGGATGGAGCTCGTCATGGTCAGGCTCTGTAAGCTGATCGAGAGGAGGGGGCGATATGCCAAGCAGAAGGAATTTGTCTTGGAAATATTGCTGACAAGCTGTCTCTGCTCCCTCTCCGACAGACCAGTGCATTGTGGACGGCATCACCTATGATGTGAACCAGACCTTCCACAAGCGTCACGATGAGGGACACATGCTGAACTGCACGTGCTTTGGCCAGGGCAGGGGGAGATGGAAATGCGATCCTGTTGGTAAGTCACCGTCTCTTCCTGCTTGCTGAACGCACTCTGGGGCTGTGTAGAAACTGGTTATGTGAAGGTGAAACTGGTGTGTGAATTTGGACCCATCGCTGTACACTGTCTGCTCCAGTTTGCTCAAGTGCAAAAGCAGAAGCAGCACTGGATTTGCTGGAGGAGAAGTGAAAGGAGATTCCTAGTTTTAAAGAGAGAAGCCTGTGTTATGAGGCACACCCCAGAAGCTGATGATGTTGCAGTAGTAATGGATTGTGGCAACATAGCTCTTAAAGTGGAGCAGGTTGTGGTAGCAGGGTGTGTTAGCCCCAGGCTGGAGTGGTTTGAGGGAATTCTGATTCTTGAGCTCTTGGGCTCTAGGACTGGGTGCTCATAATGTGCAGGTGGGTACTAATAGTAGCATCAATTTTCTTCCTCTGTCCTAAAATCTTTACGTCTCCTCACTGAACTGAGAAAGAAGAACCAGTGTATAAAAACTTACCTTGGACTAAGTTGATTCTTTTGGCTGCCCTTTGTTCTGGCAAAGAGAAAGCTCAGAATGTGAACATGTGTTAATAGCGCTCTGGAGTTTGGCTAAAACCATCATGGTTCTCTGAAGGAATGAGGAGATTTCATCTCTTCTGCCTCTTCCCCTTCCCTAGCGAACCTAGATCAGAAGATAAGACCTGATTGGTTTGCAAATACAGAATCCAAGGGAGTATCAAACCATTGCCAAGAAAATCTATTCGAACATACCGGTGGCTGAGTTCTGCTTTATTTGCAGTAACGTCTGTACAGGTTTACTGGAGGAACTTGGATTACAAAGCTCCTGGAAACTACCACTTTGACAGGAGGGGAAGGGCGGCATTGTTTCAGCAAAGGTGCAATCGGTTTAGTTTCGTTGGCTGCCACTAAGCAAGACCGATGTTTATCCAAGCAAGCACAATGCTAGTTCTCACTGAAAATTCCAATTGAGCCAGAAACACAAACTAGAAAGCATACTGAAGTGCTAGGGTTGTTCTCCTTACACTAGCTGAGCTGATTTCAAGATTTGATTTGTCCTCCTTTGGTTTATACGATGGTAAATCTGGAAAAGCTCTGAAAACTAACGGGTCACTTCAGACTTATAAAATGTGACTGAATCCTGGTTAAGCCAGTAGGAATTTTGCCATTGATTTCCTTGAGAGCAGCGTGGCTTAGCTTTGGGTGAGAGATGCACTTAGTTGACTGGAGCAGGACTGGGCTCCACAATGGATAGTTTCAGTGTAAATTCTTTCTTGAGGGAACAGCCCATTGACTTCACTGGGAAGATGGCCAGGTGGGCAGCCTGTACTTAGCAGCATCTTCAGAAATGCCTTGCAGCTGAATTAGCCCCCAGCATCCAACTTCACACGTACAGAGGTGCATCAAGAACCCTGCTTTGAGATGGTTTGTGTTGCTGCTTTCTCTTTATGTCACTACACTTGCAGACAAGTCTTGGTGTCACGTTTCTTTGTGTGAAAGTCTCTTGTGACTTTTTCTTCTGTTCTCAGTGTGGATTTTTCACTATTATTTCTGTAACAGGCAGTAGTTAACTGGGGGTTTTTTGTGCCTTCAGATCAGTGCCAGGATTCTGAAACCCGAACCTTTTACCAAATCGGTGATTCCTGGGAGAAGTACGTCCATGGCGTCAGATACCAGTGCTACTGCTACGGACGTGGCATTGGAGAGTGGCACTGCCAGCCTCTGCAGACCTATCCTGGTAAGAAACCCAGCTCACTGAGCAAAAAGTAATCTTTCCACCCCTCACCTGTTCAAGTTTCTGTACATTATTTCTTTTGTTTTCTTTTTTAAACAGAACTGTTTCCCCCCTTCCTTGGCACAAACATGATTACAAATAGGGGCCTGGGCTGTTAACAGCTATTCCTGAGGTCAGGGTCAGTTTAGAGTATGACTATCAGTTCATCTAACTTAGGTTGACATTGCTTCTCAGTATTTAGTGGTATCACACCTGCAAACACCAGTTTCAATCCACCAGTTTCTATTGCTTAAAGCTCTTATATGTGTGTGTAGTCTGGGGAGAGCCCCTCCCCAGCTTTCCTGTAGCCCCCCTTTAAGTACTGGAAAGGTTCTTCGCATCAATGAATGGATCATTTATGCTTCACAGAGATGAGTCCTTCTCCTCTGTGAGTTGCTTCACGCACATTGTACAGAAGCTGTTTGTGACAACAGCCTGAAGAACCTCCCCTGTACCCAGCAGTGTTATCCACAAACCCACTGCATTTCTCTCCATGGCCACACAGCTAGTGAGCCAGAGGCCAGGGAACAGGACATTTGGCAGACAGAACGTCTGACTCCATGACGCTGGGGCAGCGAACTAACGAGAGCAAGAAGAGGAAGCACTCCTTCTTTGGAATTTCTTTTTTTACCCCCGTGAGTTTCTTACTGGGATTTGCTAAGCTTCGGTGACTCCTGTCAGACTGCTTAAACAAACGTCTCCCTGAGCTATGTGAAATATGCGTGCCTCCAGACTGGAGACTGGGGCTTTGGGCTCTTTTAGGCACAAGAGTGAATGAAAAAGTGTAAATAAACCAAATCTAATGTTTCTGAATGTAGGTTTGGGTTTAGGTGAGCTTTGAAATTTGCTGCCTGCGGGCGCAGGTTTATTTGCCTGGAAGTCCTGTTGAATATGGAGCAGGTATAGATGTTACACAGTTGTCCAAATAAATTATAATTAGAAACACCGGGAGTGAGGGGAGGTTGAAGGCATTTAATGGCCAGAACAAGACACTTTTCCTGCTCATTCCAGGCTGCTGGGATTTTCTGACAACTAATGTGAGCACAGCGCTGCTGAGCATTCAGTGAAACCTCCCCAGCAGGGCTGAGAGGGACTGGAAGGAGAACCTTGGGATCATAAAACCTTCCTTCTTTTATTAGAGGGCTTTGTGGAGAGAATACGCTTGAGCCTGATTTAGCTAAATGCAATCAATAATCTTAAGCGTTAGAGTATTGCTGAACTTGTATTTCCATGAGTTTATGGCCTTGATTTGCCTTAAGGCTTCCACCAACCCTTCTGGTGTGGTTTGTGTGTGGCAGACATGCCTCACACCTGTGGAGTGCCCCACAGCGTCATGAAAATTCAAAGTTTCAAGTCAACTGATGAAAAAAAAAATTAGTAAAATAGTAAAATATTAGTGTCTCTTTGCCAGATGTACTTAGTGTCAGGTCAGGGATTTACCCTCACCGTGCCACTAGATCAGACTTGGATTGGGCAGACGTTTCCCATCTATTTCCCTGCTCCCAGAGCAGAAGATATTAATTGATGAAAGGTTTTATTTGCTGAGAAGCTCCCTCTCTTTGAGCAACGTGACTTTGCTTTGCAGACTTTTCTAGGCTAGACCACTCCAGTTTTCTGTTGCATTGATAACTCACAGACAATTAACCCAAGCCCAAAACCAATTAACCCACACAGCATGTGTTGACTCATCTACAGAATGTATTTTAATTCGTTACCCCTGCAAGTAGTGATGAAGCATTAGGGATGGGAAGATAGTAAAACTAATTTCCTGTGTACAGAAATAGTATGTGAGCCACACAACCTGCTTTTTTTCTGACTCCATGACGAAGGCAGCGGAAAAGCATCCCCGCTATGTTAAAAATGACAATTCTTTTTTTTCAGGGTCAACTGGGCCTGTTCAGGTGATCATCACAGAGAGTACGAATCAGCCAGACTCACATCCCATCCAGTGGAATGCTCCTGAGCGATCTCACATCACCAAGTACATCTTGCGCTGGAGACCCGTGAGTGCCATGTTCATCCATCAAAGCCACTTTGTTTGGCATTTTCTAGTGTCTAAGAGAAGTGGCCGACACAATTTCAGTGAACTTTAGTTGCTGATTCAACGTCCTTGTCCTGTCGAGGTCAACAGTTACTCTGGGGATCAGAGACATCCAGTGCTGTATAAACACTTGATGTTTTCCTGCGCAGACTTTATTGGTCACTGTGTTCATGAAGTATCTTATTAACGAAAGCACTAGCGCAGTAACAGCGATATTTATATGCTTCCTCCCTGTATATCCTTGTGGAAGCTTCTTTGTGCTAGGAAACAACGTTTTAGTACCGTGTACATTTCCAGAGACAGCTGGGATAGTTTTTATCATATGAACGAGGAGAGAAAAATGAGTAGGATTATGAAGATCTAAACAGCCAGCGTAGGATTGAATAAACAGTCATCTCCCATCTTCTGTGAAGTCTAACCCAGTGCTGGTTAACCACTGCTTGTCAGTTCACTCATATTTGAGGAATGATTTGTTTTAACCGACGTACACGAGTTGTGTTACAGTTCCCCTGAGTACAACTTCACAAAAGACCACTTAATGATTAAGGACATTAGTACCTCGATGCTGCGTGTTTTTGTGAGAACAATAAAGGCCCTGATCCAAAGCCGTTAAAGGCTCTCAAGTCTCTCTACTGACTTCAGTGTATCTTGGATCAAGGCCGGAATGAAATGGGCTTTAAAGCACTGGGGTACAAGCCTCAGAGGATGGAGCATTATTTTAGAGCTTCCCATAGAGTTCAAACACAGGGTAGAAGGGAAGAACTTTTCTGTATATTGTTTTCTGAAGATGGCTTAGAGTGTTACTGTGAACTGCTTTCAAATACGCATTTTCCAGGCATTTTTGATGAAGGCATGAGTTTAGTGTGTATATATTACAAATAATGCTCCTTTTAAAGGATAAAGTTCAAAGCTAGGTTGTTTTTCAGTCTACCCCAGTAAAACTTAACCACCTAAAATGTCATTAGCCCTGCTTCCTGGCATACGTTTCTCATCTCTTTTTACTTGACTCTGTCTGTACGTTAGCTGTTTGAGCCATATCTGTGTTTGAATATCGCAGTCCTTGGTAGCGACAGAGAAGATTCAGTCACCAGACACCCCTTCTTGCAGGACAGGGAGTCTTTTGCTATTCAGGTGTCCTTGCTCTTGCAGAAAAACTCTGGAAGGCCGTGGAAGGAAGCCACCGTCCCTGGCTACCAGAACTCCTACACCATCTCAGGCCTGAAGCCTGGTGTGATATACGAAGGACAGCTCATCAGTGTCCAGCGATACGGCCACAAAGAAGTCACCCGCTTTGATTTCACCACAACCAGCACCACCGCAGTGACAAGTGAGTTGAACCGCAGGGCATCCTGATAAACCTCATCTCCTTCACCCAAGTCTTTGTTTCGTGCATCCCAGTTAACACAAAAGTAGTGATGATGAATGAAATGTCTCTTCTCTCTTGTAGGCAACACTGTTTCAGGAGAGACAACTCTTCTTCCTCCCGTGGTTGCTACTTCAGAGTCGGTCACTGAAATCACATCCAACAGCTTCGTTGTCTCCTGGGTTTCTGCTTCTGACACAGTTTCTGGATTCCGTGTGGAGTATGAGCTGAGCGAGGAGGGCGATGAGCCACAGTATCTCGGTGAGACAATATTTGAGTCTATGAGACGAAAGCGTTGCTAGCAGTACGTGGCTGTTTGCTGTGACAGTCAGTGTAGCTAGTGTAAATAGTGAGGATCTCGCTGGCTTTCCGTATGGTTCTGGTAGGACATGAGACTGGCAGGACTGGCTTAGATTAAAAGCTCACTTAGCTTCTTGTCCAAGGAAGAGTATAAGAACAACTCAAGTATGCAGGAGTGCCCCTTCAGAACACTCTGGAGATCCTGCAGAGGAGAACTCCCTGAGCTGGTGGTCATGGATTTGTAATAACTGGGGATAGATACATCGATTCTTCAGCTCCATAAATTTGTCCAGTCTTTCTCCTTTTGAAATCATGTAAACGTACAAGCTTCCACAGCTTCCTAAAGTGAGCACCAGTGCAGATGAGAAGAGAAGCAAGCCTGTTTTCTGAATCTGCCACCCAGCCAATTTCCTTTGCTCCTTCTTTGTCCTTCCATCAGGACAGACAGAGAGAAAACTTTCCCAAATGCCCTCTCTGGCCTACTCATCATCTAATGGATTTCTCTTCCAGTCCACTCTGTCTGTTGTTTTGTTTGGATCAGATCTTATTCATCTTTGATAACGTGACATCTTAGCTAAACCAGGAAGTTGGTTAAAGGCACTGGGCTCAGACATGGGAATTGATTCCACTTCTCCCACAGTAGAGCCTGTGTCACCACATGTAATTTCATCTCAACCCGTTTTCCTGAATTTCCGGCTCAACAGTGGTAATAGCAATATCTCACAAGGATTTGAGGTTACAATAGCTATTAGGACATCAGTGCAAACAGCGTGAGTAAAAGAACACTTATCCCCTAACTTAATAACTCTCGCTGGACGGTTGCCTCCGTGAGCTCACAGGCTTGGACTCGAACAGAAGCGCCTTACGCTGGGACTGCCGGCACCATCACCACCTTTCTTGGCTGCCCAGACAACTGAGCTGTGCTGTGAAGCAGCTCCTGAGCTCATCTGTCTACAGAGAGAGGTTTTACAGGCAAATTGAAGAGCAATTCCCAGTTTCCCTTTAGATGCTTCCCTCAGTCTGGCCAGTAAGGAGCCGCTTCATGGGGAATTTTACATCTGGCATGTAGGTGGACATCTGGGGAACGGGAGGTGGGGGAGGAGTTCATCAGTCCTCATATTTTCATTCATCTCCGCTCATGAGTCAATCTCTCCGCAGAATCTACTCATGTGAAAGTTTTTCCATGTATTTCTGTGTTGGAAATACAACAGTCAGGGTATGAAATGAGGATGCAGTTAGCCGAGGTGGCTCCATGCCAGCTGTGCGCAGGGGCTGCTGCTCGAGCTGCCCTGCCGTATCGCACATCAGGCCTCGCCGTCCTAGATATTGTCTGCCTGCTGAGCATAGAGTCTCATCCCAGCTCTCCACACAACTTCTCTGACGTGTGCTAAAGACTTGGCACAGAGCAATCACTGTTTGATTGCAGGAAGACTGTGATTCAGCCCAGGTCTCAATTCACTTTTGGGCCCCACATTACAGGAAAGTCATTGAGGAGCTGGAGCGCGTCCAGAGAAGGGGAACAGAGCTAGTGAAGGGGCTAGAGGACAAGTATTATGAGGAGGGGCTGAGGGAACTGGGGTTGTTTAGCTTGGAGAAAAAGGAGGCTGAAGGGAGACCTCATCATTGTCTACAACTGCCTGAAAGGAGGCTGGAGTGAGGTGGGTGCTGGTGTCCTCTCCCAAGTGGCAGGTGGCAGGATGAGAGAAAATAGCCTCAAGTTGCACCAGGGAAGGTTCAGATTGGACATCAGGAAAAAATTCTTCATGGAAAGGGTTCTCGGGCCCTGGTAGAAGCTGCCCAGTGAGGCGGTGGAGTCCCCATCCCTGGAGGGGTTTAAAAGACAGATAGGTGAGATGCTCAGGGACCTGGTTTAGTATGGACAGGTACTGTTCACGTGATCTCGAAGGTCTTTTCCAACCAAGTGATTCTGTGATTATTCCATTTGAAGAGAAAGCAAGAAGATAGAATTGCTAAGGCCATTTTTTCTTCCCTCCCTTCTTTAGATCTTCCAAGCACAGCCACTTCTGTCAACATCCCTGACTTGCTTCCCGGCCGCAAGTATATTGTTAATGTCTATCAGATCTCTGAAGAAGGTGAGCAGAATCTGATCCTGTCTACTTCACAGACCACAGGTAGGTGTGGGTGGGCATTTCTACACTTTGAAAACTGATTTTGTTTGCTCTGTAAATTTGTGTTGCCTCTTATTCTCACGCTTGCCATCCTCTGCTTATTCCTTTAAACAGCTCCTGATGCACCTCCTGATCACACTGTGGAAAGCGTAGATGACACATCAATTGTCATTAGCTGGAGCAGACCACAGGCTCCCATCACAGGTCTGTCTAATTGTCTACTTTTCACTGTTGGTAGAAGCTCAGATCTTGGTAAATAAGAAAATGCAAGTGTAACTCTGGGACAGAGAGCTGGTGATCTGAGAGACCAGCTGGAAAGCACGTGGGCAGATCAGCATTTGCTTGGTTTCACTGCCTGAACCAGTTTGGGAGGCTGGATATGGAATGATTCCTTCTGGATTTGTGTTAAATAAAACCAAGCCCTATGATCTTCTCTTTGAATGTGTCATCCAGACCGTCCCGGAAGAAGCATAAGGGCTGCACAGGCCCTAAATCCACATGTCAAAGCTCAGAAATATTCTAATCCAGGTCAGATTATGCTTCGTAAGGCAATATGAGTGTGTGGTCTGTAGATGGGATGTGACCACAGGCAAGCCACAGATCCCACTGAAGTTCGGGGCTATTTTTATGAAACCTCAGTGAGGAGATGAGTCCAGATCATTTCTAGCATCCCTTGTGCTGGCTTGCAGACTGTGGCTAAGGGCTATATATATCTCACTTGCTTTAGGCTACAGAATTGTCTACACGCCCTCTGTGGAAGGCAGCAGCACAGAGCTCAACCTGCCTGACACTGCTACCTCTGTGACACTCAGCGACTTGATGCCGGGTGTCCAGTACAACATCAGCATCTACGCGGTGGAAGAAAATCAGGAAAGTACTCCCGTCTTCATCCAACAGGAAACCACAGGTGTCCCACGCACAGGTAATGGTCAGCCTGTTCTCTTCTAGTACCTAGAGCCAGATCACAATGCAGGCTTACATTGCTCTAGCTAAATGAATCCTTGAAAGGACTTAATTCTAGCTTTTTTGGTCATTGTTGTGTTTTTCAATTGTAAATGTCGCTGGTTTTGAAGCTGTACAGTGAAGTGACACAGTCAAACCACCACTTGAGGAAGTTTTTCACAGAAAGGGTCATTGAGCATTGGAACAGGGAGGTGGTTGATTCGCCTTCCCTGGGAGTGTTTAAGTCACGAGTAGATCAGGTCCTGAGGGACGTGGTTTAGTGTTTGGTGGGAATGGTTGGACTCGATGATCCAATGGGCCTCTTCCAACCCAGTGATTCTGTAATTCTGTGATTCTGTGACTTTCCATTAATGGGATTGGAGTTGTTAGGGGTCGGACTGAAGGAGGGTCAAAAGGTTGTTCTTGCGTTGTGTCTATGGAAACAAGATCAGAGTTTTCTAAGTTGTCTTAAGCGGATTCTGCTAAGAGCCTGCTAAATCGTTTTGCCTCAGTACTCAACCCGCAGATATCTAAGGTTATGTACTCAGACACCACAAGGCAAATGCAAATCGCTCACCTGACTTCTGCCTCTCCCTTCCAGCCCTAACCGTTATTTTCCATCGCAGCTGGTGGGGATGGAAGATTCTTTAGCACTAACCGATGTGCCGAAATAACACCATGCGATCTAGACCTGAGGCACCACAACTTAAAAAACTACTGGTTTCAGGGTTCTCTAAGTATCCAGTCGGGCTAAATAGCCAAACTAAAAGAAAGGGTAGTGAAAGAACTGGGGTCTGATGTGGTAGCAGTGGAATTCGATGGTCCTGCAAGTTGAGAGCAAATGGGAATTTACCAGGAAGCAACTCAGTTCAACGATTTTATGGTTTGGCATCTGCATCTTCCAAAAATGTGCATTGGTTAATCTTGGAGCAGTATCAGTCCTAATCTGAAGAAACTTAATTTGAACATAGGGATTTGAGGGTGCAGCACTGGGGACCAACACAGAGGGAACTGGAGTAGTCTTTGACTGCAGTAAGGCCAGATCAGCCCCCGTATTTGTTTGATTAGAAAAGATGGGTTTTAAGTTAATTATAGGCATTCAGAACATGCCATGGTTTTTTAACAGTCCCTTTTAATTTTAAAAAGAGGTTCTTGTTTCCAGACCCTTAAATATTTTTCTGCCCCCTAAGCTTTTGGTTCTACATATACTTGAAGTTCTTCATCTCATTCCATCTGGTCTTTCAGTTCTTTCTGTGACAGTGAGATACCTTCTGTCACTGCAGTCATAAAATACTTTACGCAATGACATTTTGAATTGTTGCCTGCTTGGATATTGCCTGGGAATGTGTGTGTGCATGGTTACAGCAAAGTTACCGTGACATTTTTAACTTGGTGAATATTCTTGGATCATCCATTCAATCAAAATTCACTGTCTTCCATGTAAACCTAGAGCTTCTCTCGGTTGCGAAGGGTTCCCTCTTAACACGGTTCTGTTGCTCTGCTTTCAGATGAAGTTCCTCCACCCAAAGATCTGCAGTTCGTGGAGGTTTCTGATATCAAGATCACCATCATGTGGACCCCACCGCCCAGCCAGGTGTCTGGCTATCGAGTGGAAGTGATCCCCGTCAATCGCCCTGGCCAGCACGGCCAGAGGCTGCCCATCACCAGGAGCTCTTTTGCTGAAGTTATTGACCTGCTCCCAGGAACAACCTATCTCTTTAAGATCTTTGCTGTGAGCCAGGGCAGGGAGAGCAAACCATTGACTGGAGAGCAAACCACCAGTAAGTGTCTTTCCTTCATGCTTTTTTTTTTTTCAGCCTTTTGAAGTGCTTATTTCTCTGTCGCTTAGAGAAATGTATAAACAGAGCACTTAAAGTGCTGCAGTTATAGCCCAGGAGGTATCCCATAACTAGGATGACAGGGCTGGGAATTCATTCACTCAAACAATGATCACTTCAGCAGATTTATCCTCCTTCAGGGCTTTCCAATGGGAGTTTAACTCTCATGGCACTTTAAAACAATTTCGTATGGCTGGAATTCAACTTTTTTATTACTGACTGAGAATTGATGGGCCCTGCAGTTCTTTTACAGCACAGATCGCAGCTGTGATTTCTCTTCTTTTTTTGAGGATACCTTAGGGCGGATTTCAGCGTGACTTAGGAACCTTGCTGAGATTGTTCTGAAAATCCCTATCTCTTTTCTGACAGCTACGTTCCTATTTGGCTCCCCTGTCAGGAGTAGGATGCACAAGCAAGGACAGGCCTTGTCGTTAAAAGGACTGCGTTTCAGCTTGGCCAAAGCCCTGCTTCCCACAGGCTGCCCCAGCACCCCAGGAATCTCACTGTCATCCCAGTGAAACCTGGGCTGCAGCCACCTCGATGCTCTGTTGACAAGAGCTGCGGGGAGCGTATCTTTTTCAGGAAGGGTCACGCAGAACCCAGTTGCTAATGACACGTCACCTGTGCGAGGCAAGATGACAAGCAAAGTACTCAGTCTGTCAGGCGTTGCTGTCAGGCATTGCTTTTTGCTTTGCAGAAGCGCAAAGGTGAGCAGTGTAGGCTTTCAGATGCAAGAGGAGGAGTTTAGCATGTGCTCAAGTGCCGGTCTCCCTTTTTGATATAGGAGAAGCTGGTCAGGCAGAACCTGGGATATGGTTCATTTGAGCAGGTCCTGTTTTATTGGGCCATGGAAGGATGACTTGGTGTTTGTGGTGTTCTTTGACTGGGTCACGTTATTCAAGGGACTGAAATTCATCTGTGGCTGCCCTGACACTTGTCAGTAAATGAGAGCAGCTTTTGAGAACCCAGCCCGACTCTTCCAAAGATGAAAGGGAAGGAAAGGAAATGCGATAACCAGTATATACCGCCATGCTGTTTGAGAAATACTGTTTACTTATATCCATGAAGTCAAAAGCCATGAATATTGCCTCTCCCTCTGATCATCCTCCTTGATGTGCTGGGAGAATGGGATCCATGTTTGTCCTCTGATATAGGTATATGATCTGAGTTCAAAGTAGATGGTGTGAACACCTTCCCTCCTCTTTCCAGAGAGGCTTTCAAAAACAAGGATGTGACTTAGGAGTCTGCACTCCCTTGGAAGCATTTAGAACAAGAGCGGCTCAGTTCCTGGTTAGATCTGTAAGGTTTTGTGCTTGTTTTCAGGAGCCTTGGTGAGGTGCAGAGCCCATCTGCAAATCCACACACCGAGGTGTACAAGGAGGCACAGACATTTGATTCAGAGAGCACAAGGCTAGTTACAGATGTCTGGGATCATTTTCCATAGGCTATGATCATCCGCTTAACTGCTTTGGCTAAACCACATCTCAGAAAGTATTCACATAAATTGCATCCTGGAATCGAAAGTCCTGGGAAACAGAAATCATTCAGAGTTCCCAAGGAAAACCCGGCAGCAGCAGCCTCTTCCCACGATGTTAATGGGATTCTTTTTTTGGCCTTCCGTTAAAAAAAGCAATCTAGAAATAAACTCTGAATGTGTGTGTGTGTGGCTTTTTAATCTTCCTCATTTTCCTTTAGGATGGGGAGAGGAAGTGATAAAAGCCTAATAGAACTGATAAATTAAATCGTGCAGAAAGGAGCTGACCGTAGGCTACAAATAAGAGGGAGATGCTGTCCTTGTGAGATGAGACTTAGCACGGATCTAAGCACCAAGAAGGGATAAAGCTGACTCAGCCTGTGGGCTGGAGATGGGCCTAAGAAGGGTCACCCTCACCCTTTGTCTTTTTTAACTACCTACCTGTCTTTGCAAGTGGTGGAGG
>WAAB01005357.1:0-25530 GCA_013389865.1 Piaya cayana
AGTGAGGAGCTCAGCTGTGTCCTCTGGTGGGGACACAGGAGGTGTCTGGGACTGTCTGTGTCCAGCACGGGGCACACCCACCCTCCCCCAGCAAAGACCACGCTACAACCCCACTGCTGACACTTGGTCATGGACAGCCAGAACATTCTGAAAAGCTGTAAATGGACTATATCAGTAATCAAAGTATGTTTTATAAGCATTGTTCTGCACTGATACTTCTGCCATAATCCACAGCAGCTAAGCACACTGCACTGTCACAGTCTGGAAGGTGATCATGAAGGGAAATCTTGTTGACAAAGTGCTCCTGTGGAAGTGTTTGTGAACCATTGACACTGGCTGTTTGTTAGCATAAAGGGATCAAATTGTTTGTCTGGAACATTTTGTGGTCATGTTGTAGGGCTTCCTCGTGTGAGTAGGTATTGTTCACTGCAGATCTGCAGCATAGTCTAATTTGTCTGTCTGTCTTTAATCTTAGGTTTAACATCATCACCTTCTCCCAGGCACTCCTGTCTTTAAATACCCAAGGAGTCCACCAAAATATTTACAGACAAAATAGGCCGTAAATAAACATGGGATGGATTCATACAGTGCACTGATATTTGACTCATGCTTTATAGATCTGTGAAGTATAATTGACTCTGTCAGATATGTACCCTAAAGCATTATCACCACAAGCAAGGGAAATCCTCTGTTGTTTGATGGAAAATTATAGGTTCATATATGGCTGCACCTCTGATTTGTCTCATTGAGGGTAAAAGAAATAAACAGAGTGCTCCATGTTACCTCCTTTCACAGAATTACTGAATCATGGAATTGTTAGAAAAGAGCTTTAATATCATTGAGTGCAACTGTAAACCTAACACTTCCAAGTTCATCACCAAACCATGTCCCTAAGCACCACATCTACATATCTTTTAAATACCTCCAGGGATGATGAGCAAATCACTTCCTTGGGCAGCCTGTTTTGGTAAAGTAATAGTTCCTAATTTCTAACCTAAACCTCCCCTGATGCAACCTGAGGCCATTTTCTCTTGTCCTGTTTCTTCCTATGGGGAAGAGACCATCACACCCTTACCACAATCTCCTTTCAGGTAAAAAGAGCAAAAAGTTGTACAGAGGTTTACTCATGCTTTCTTCCTATCCATTCAAGACTAGTTATGCTTTCTCAGCATGACTCTAACTGGAGGGGAGGTGCATTTTGTTTGTTTGTTTGTTTGTTTGTTTCTTTGGGTTTTTTTAACTTTCACCCCTCAGTGTCTGTATAGGAAATAATTGTCTGACTAATTATTAATTACTATGTTTGTGGGAAACAGCCTGGTTGATCATGTGTTTCCTCTATCCGACATAAACTTCTGGAATATATAGCAGGTAGCTCTCCCTTAGTAACACATTAGAGCATCCTCTTCTGGGGATCATTGTGCAGGACAAAAACATCTGCTAATGGTTTCAGATATAGAATGTGCTTTTTCCAGCTGAAACTCCCATTTCTAACTTCCCTTATAACCAATGAAGTTACATCTTGCATAGCAATTTGAGGTCTTTTCTCATACTGTATTAATAAAGAAATATATCTTTTTCTTTGCCTGGAAGGTTTTTCCTCATTCTCTCCCAAAACAGTGTGCTGTCTCATCTCCCCAGCAACAGTTATTCAAGTGAGAATTTTTGCTGCAGGGTAAATCCAACACTGGTCTTGGTACCAACAGAAACTCCAGGTTTACTGATCAGGCTCAAAGACACAGCTGTTTTGTTTGTAGTATGTATTACCTTAAGGACTGTTCATTAAAACACAGCCTAAATTGTGATGAAATTTTATGCCTTGGAACTGGACAGGTGTAATTCATATCAGGCAGAAGTTATATGGTTTTGAACTTGTCTGGCTCCTACAGCAGTATTACTGAGCCAATCTTTTTTTATTTCCATGCTCCAGGAATGATTAAGGAGGAGCATCCTGGTCTGTCAGGGCTCCTGGTAGGAGTGATCTGGTTTGGTAATGTGATGCATCAGTATTACCCAACAGATTGCTTCTCTCAAACTAGTCATCCTCTCTTAACCTAGGCTCTACAACTTCATTACCAGTCAGTGGCAAGGAAAGAAAATCAGCATCTTGCAGGACTAAATGAGAGCAGAGAAGCTCCAGCATTGATCTGAGGGGGGGAATTAAGGGGAGGATGGAGCCCAAACTGTCAGCAACAGGACTGGTACCTGCCTACTCCCTTGGCATGTGTCTCTGATGATTTTAATGCAAAGGCTTTGGTGTTAGCTACTGTCCTGTGGTATGGTTAGATCACTAGATATGGCACAATTAGATATTTGAAGCAGAAACCATTTATTCTTGCAAAAGTAAATATTTCTTCTGCGTATTTGAGTGCAATGTAATAAATAAAGAAGACAGAAAATAAAATACCAGACCTCTTCACCCTGCTTGATCACTGAGTGAGCACTTCACATTTCTGTGTGATCTTGGTTCTCCTGAGAGTTAGTCAGACCACTGCAGTGACTAGAGACCAAAAGGTGAGAGCGGGATGCAAGAGAAGGCAATGTCACCCAACACATCTGTTCATGCAATCAGGGTCCCAAGAGAGGCTTTAGCATTAATGATCATAATAAGTCATCAGGGAGTAATATGCATCCAGGCACAGGAAAACAAAGTTAATATTCAAATTATTTATTTATTTTTAAAGATGAATAATTCACACATCGACAGTGAAGATGATAATGGTGAATTGATTGCTAGTAGGATGACCAATTCAGGTTGTCTTGCAGGAGAACAGGGATTTGACAGTCATGCGCTGCCTGCATAAATAACATTGGCTCTGCAAATAAGGATTCATGTTCTATAAATCTTTAAGAGATTCACCAAACTTCCCCTAAAGGTAAATTCACCTTGTCATTCCTACTTCTCTTAGAAGGTTGCTTTTTAATCTTGCTGTTTTGCCAGCTACTTCTTCTTTCTCAATTGCATTAATTTATGGGCATTTTATGTGTTTTTTCTTGTGCCAGTGTTGTACTTTCTTGTACCTCACTCCTCTTCTTCCTTCCTGATGTTTTTCCTCCCAGTGTATTTATAGATCGAGAGGGGATCTGATTGCTCTGTGTTTTGCTGAGTTGTGTGCCAAGTTCCTTTAGGTTTTTTTTTCATAAAATCAGTTTGCTGTTTCCTGATCTTTCCTTCACAGTGCCTGTTCCACATTAACTGGCAATTTTCCATGGTCTCCCTACTTTACTGAAGTCTAAATAAGCTCTTGTCTTAAAGAAACCCTCACAAACCAGCTGTTCCATCAGAGAGGTACTACCTAGCCTAGTTCTAATGAGAAATACTCAGCTAATTGTAATAAACCAGAAACTGTGTTGTTATTGCTCATGTATTTCCTCCCATAGAGTCTTAGGTATTTCTGTGGTCACACTCAGGGCTCATAATGCTGTAAAGCTGTCACCTTATGTCCAGTTCAACATGCCACGTTTGTGAAAGTTGTCTGGCTTTAACTTCACTAAGCATGCTGGACTATGATTTAGGCATCTTGATTGTGATCTTTTTCAGAGCTTTGTATTCTTCTCTTTAGCCTTCCTATTAGTGTTCTTCATAAAATGGTAAGCAGGAGGGTGTAATATCTCATTATTTTTGGAGACAATTTCACATTTATCACTGTCAGACAATACTTTCCTGCACATACGTAGTGGAGGACTCCTGTAACTATTTCAGTGGCTTTTGCAGTGTTGACTTCAGCCTGATTTTTCAGTTTTAGGTGTAGATTTTGTTATCCAGGTCCTCTTCCTATTCCTTGTAGGTTTTTTTTTTCCATCACTCAAATGATTTTGGAGTGGTTCGCTCAGCTGGGCAGAGATAAAGCCCTTGTCTGTAGGATTTTTTTCTCACACCTGAAATGCAGACAGCAGCTATGTACACAATGAAGGAGACATCGTGTCTGTGTAATTGTCTCTACCCGCATAGTAGTCGACCCTTAGGGCTCTGCTGCCACAGTGTTCACACAGCAAATGTTCTACTCAGGTAAGAACAGGTCATGCAGAGTCTAGAAGAGCTCAGGCCACTAAACTGATCCCTCTTTTGTCTGGATGGATTGAAAGAGGTTGGTGAGGATGAGCAACACACGTGGCCACTTCCTGAGGAGAGTATTTAAAGGTAGCTGGAGATGGTTTGCTTCCTTCTGAGGAAAACCAGAAACACTGTGTAGTCAGCTGTACCTGTTTCTTCTCAGCATGATTCATGCCATTTATAGTTCAGATTGTATCTCACTGTAACAGAATGAGTGGTTGTAGCATGTAAAAACCTTTTTCCGTTTACCATTCTGTTAGCAGGGACTGAGCATACTATTTGGTCATATAACTGAATTTTTGTAGAGGTACTAACAAAAAAGTGTTCTAGTTTTCATTCCAGAGAACAGCAACAAAGGTGGGAAAGGGGCTGGAGAACAGGCCTTATGAGAAACGGCTGAGATAGTTGAGGGTTGTTTAGCCTGGAGAAGAGGAGGATGAAGAGAGACCTCATTGCTCTCTACAACTACATGAAAGGAGGTTGTAGAGAGGAGGGTAATGACCTCTTCTCCCAAGTGACAGGGGACAGGACAAGAGGGAATGGCCTCAAGCTCCACCAGGNGTTCTATGATTCACTTAAAATGGTTCTCATTTAAATCTTGGTCTCAAGATTACTTGTACTGGCAGAACCAAGAAGCATGTAGCTCTAGTGGTTTGGGAAATGTAGATATTTATCTATGTCTGCTGCTGAAAGAAAATGTGGGGGACTCTGTGTCTTGCAGAAGACTCTGTTTTGATTAGGAAAACACTCTTCACAGTACGCAAACTGTTGTGCAGTAATATCCAGCTTCACAGTGTGGGAGCAATAATGTTCATTTTAATGTGTTTTTAGGCATAAAATCACTGTTTCACAGTTCCTTCCTGCCTACAAAGACTTAGAGGAAGCTCTGAGGAGGAATTGATAATATTTGCATGTCTTGTGATTCAAATATTGATATGTGGCTTAAAAATAGAAAAGCAGCAACAGCAAAACAAACAAAAAAAAACCCAGTAATGGGTTTTATTCAGTTTCCTGTAGAGAGGTTGTTTATTTTAACAAGACAACAAGAGGTCTGGTGAAACTCAAATGAGGATGTCTTTAGCTTTTTCTAGCCACCCAAGATGAAGTTGTTCTTTGCTCATATTCTGCTTATGATATTTATCCCCTCCTTTGTAGCTGAAAATTTCATTGAAAAATTACTTGTTCTCAAAGATTTTCAGGGAAACTGTTACATTTTGAAAGGAATAAACTAATAAATTGTGAGTATTTCTATTTCTATTTTTTAAATTAATTTAGTCTTTGAGTTTAACCTTTACCATTTTCACTATCCCTGTGCATTAATTTAAACGAGTGTCGCTGGCATGTTGGGGGACTTCTATCAGGGATCCTCTACATCATTATTCTTCTCGGCCATTAAACAGTGTCACTACCCTGAGATGCAAGGCATTGCAACTCACACATATGTACAATTGCACAGATCTTGAAACAACAGGATATTCATTAGCCTCTTGCATCTTCCAGGCATAGGACTGTTCTCTAAAATCTTTGTTTAGGAAGAACGCATCTAATTCCATGGTGGTTTATACTGGGATTGCTTAATGCCATTATGTTATCAAAGCAAAGCTTTTGTCATTGGGTGCCAAACAATCTACAATAAACTATTTATTAGTAGCTGTAATTATTTTTATTCAGAATGAAAACATGTTATGTTGTCTATAAATTAATTACATTCCTTAGTATTGTACACCTTGCTAGTTTCCAAATTCTTTATATGTCTGAGCTTCTTTTATTGTCTTTTCTGAAAACTGAAATGTAAATGGAGAGTTTTTGCACATAAATTCTTGTGTAAAATAGATATCTAATATTGTTAAAATTTGGTCTTTAATTACATCCACATTGGCAAGTATCTGCCCATTGGAGCAGGTAGAGTAACATAAGCTCTAAGCTGTGAAGGTTCCTGGCTCAGTTGCTTATGAGCTGTTTGGGGTTTTTTCTCCTCATCAAGCCCCGTTGTCTTGCTTTTAACCTAGCAAGGATAGATCTAGTTTCTCTACTCTTACAGATTTAGCAAAGATTTTATTGGTAAGTGTGACCTGTATGCGCTGTTGTTTAAACAGCAGTTCACAGAAAACTAGGATTTTTAGCTGTTCATTTCCACATAAAATTATACTTTTCTGAGAAAATTGTTCTGCTAAGCATAGTAAAGTCTTTAGGTGCTGGGTAGGAAAATACAGTTAAAATTTAATCTTACATTTTTATTTAGGGGCTTAGACATGAATAAGGCCAAAAATATCTGCAAGCACTTGTAAGACCTGAGGAATTTATAAATTCATAGACTAAATAAAGAGCAGGAGGGAAAATGCAGAGAAAGGAGGATTGATACCAACATTGTGTCACAGCAGGTCAGTGGGAGATCTGCAAACAGGTGGAGGTATCCTGAGCTAAAGTGTAATGGATTAAATCCTCATTTATGAAAGAGGTTTAGGCTGTCCTCATACTTGCAATTTTTTTTTGAAGTAACCTGTACCATGTGTAAGCGAAGCTGGTGAAATTGCTGATGTTTTCTTTTTCTGTCTTCCTTCATCTAATATAGTGATCACCTATGGGACAGCAAATGACTACAATACTGCTGCTCTAGATATGATTAATGCTGACATTTTCTTGATACGGTAGCATCAACATGGAACAGAAGATGATAATCACTATGTATAAATTGAATTTTTCTATATATGAGATTAACACATTCATTCTTTCCACACAAGGTTCGTCTTCATTTGTTTTATATTAATTTCTTGTCTGATCTCACTATCTTTTATCATTGATACTTCTCTATGTCTCTTTTCCCTACGAAAAGCCAAGTGCTTTTCACAATCTGTCCTCATAAGTCACACATCAGGTGATTGTGTCCACACGTTGCTGCTGTGAAAAAGGAGGGGTCTGGTTAAAATCAGTATAAACCCACTTTGGTTTGAACTAGAAAAGAGAAGAAAAGACTCAGTATTTCTGAGTGCATCTGTTCTTCTCAGTGCTTCTGTTTCAGCGTGAATGCTCAGGATGTGTTCTCACAGAATTTTAGGTTGGATCAAATGGTCACCTATCAAACAACATGTCATTTTTAATTCTTTCTTCTTAGGTATTACCAGATAAGGGCTGGACTGAAGATCCCATCCAGGATTCCCCACAGGCTGTTTGCTACAATCACAGGACAAACAGGTAAGCAAGTACCAGAAGGATGTGACATGACTGGAGGTGAGGCAGCATGGAGAAAGAAAGTGTGTGGAAGAGCTAAGCATGATTTGTATCCAAGCCTGAACTTCCTTAATGATCAGCGTCTGTTCAGTTCTCTATTCTGTCATGAATCTGGGCTGAGTTTGGCTTGAGTCTAATGCTTGTTTCTGTCAGAAAATCAGAGGAAATTCTCACTTTCTTATCTGAGGGGTGTTTCTTTCATGTGGCTTTTCCTCTTGACAACGGAAAAAGCTGGTTTGATAGCATAAGGGATTTCTGGATGAAAAGTGTTTGTGTGTGGTGGGTTGACCTTGGCTGGATGCCAGGTGCCCATCAAACCTACTCTATCACTCATAACATAACAAAACAAAACATAACAAAAGGCTTGTGGGTAGAGATAAGGACATGGAGGTCATTCAGCAATTACCGTCACAGAAAAAAACAGACTTGAGGAGATTTGTTTTGTTTATTACCAATCAAAAATCAGAGAAGAGTAATGAGAAATAAAACAAAATCTTAAAATGCCTTGCTCCTACTCATCCCTTCTTCACTGATCCAGTTTCACTTCTAATTTTCTCTACCTCCTCCATTTCAGTGTTGCAGGGGCATGGAGGTTTCAGTCAGTTTATCACACATTATCTCTGCCACTACTTCCTTCTCAGGGGGAGGACTCCTCACAATCTCCCTCTGTTCCCTATGGGGAACATGTACTTTGCATTGGATCACTGAGTCCAAGCATTCCTATTGAACTCTAAACCATGCCCCTTAGCACCTCGCCCACCTGTGCCTTAAACACCCTCAGGGAAGGTGAATCAACCACCTCCCTAGGCAGNTTGTATAAAATGCAAATAGTTATAAAAAAAATTATGAAGAAATCACCTGAAAAAATCCAAAAGTCAAAATCTGAATAAAAGATATGAAATTGGGAAATAAATAAATGTGGTCCAGGATCTGAAAAATTTTTAGCATGAAAAATTCCCATATTCATCATATTCCAGTCTAATTTGCCCTTTGCATATCCAGAATCCCTTGGACTTCCTTTGCTCTCTGGAAATGTCCTCAAATTATAGTAGTTTCTATCATAAGCAGTCTTGAACTAATGAAAACCTTACGTATGAAGAGAGCTAGAATTTTACTGTCTAGGGGCAACCGCTCCTCAAAAACAAACAATAAAAGCTCCAAACTACACCTATTCTGCATTGAGCCAGGCATGGTTATTCTGTTTAAGGAAGAAATTCAACGGTTTTCAGGTTGGTATTTCCTTCTGAATGATACACCTTCAGTGTCCCATCTTCTTTCACCTCTGCTGGAAACAATTCATGTAAGAGCACAGCAGGAGAGACATAAGGCAGGCTGTGTGGTTAAAAGATTAGCAGTTGACTTTCGTAGTGTTAATGCAATCCAGACTGGAGTCTAATAGCTTTGTAAGGCTAACATGAAGACAGGGGATATTTAAGCTGTTAAGACCCTTAACAGTTTTTCCTTAGCTATCTTCACAAGTGCTTCCTAATTGATTTCATGGGCCTGCAAGAGAGCGCTGCTTAATGAGACTGAACTTAAAGGCAAAAAGGCCATAATGTTCTTTTTTGTTCTCCTGTCAGTAACGTTTCTCAGTGTGAGGATAGCTGGGATAAGACTAATTAAATTGCTGTACGTGTTTGAATAAGACACGCCTATTAAAGTAATATTACGACAAAACAAGTGTGCTATAGAATAGAGAATAAACTCCTACCTCACTAACAAGAATGAATACAAAATAAATGGGATTCATGAGTTTGGTTTAAAAGAAATATTTTTAAATAATTTTCTTATCAGGATCATAGGATCTAAGAGGACAAAGAACATGTTTTGAAAATAATTATGTAAAAGTATAAAATAAAATCTGCAAATATATGTGGCAATAAAATTTCTAAAATATGCAAATATGCAAAATAGATAAGAAGTAGTATTTATCTTCCAGTGCATGTGGCATTTTATTTTAATTAAATTTTGCAGGATATACAATAAAACCATGGGAACTGAAAACATTAGGGATGTTTACTTTACAATACATGTTTTCAGCAGCAGAAGCCAAAAAGAAAGAGTAGTTTTCAATAGTTCAGGAGTGGGAAAACTGAATCCCCTGCCAGGCTTTTCCTTGGTGGTTGACAGCCAAATCTGAAAAGCAAGGACCTCATCCATGGTGAAGGACCTACAAGCTGTAAAAGAAAACTTGATGACCTATGACATGGTTCCCACTTTGCTTGCATCCTGTCTGCCTTGTGGGAAGAGAATGGGCCTGAGTCAAAGCACAGAGGAGTTGTGCTGGAGCCCAGCAGCCCTTGTGGTTTGGTCACGTAGGTCATCAAGGCTGCACATTGGTTTGCGTTGAGTCAGGTTGTATGAACACAGCTATGCCACATAGCAGATAAACATATGCACATATATAGATATTCATAGAATCATAGAAACACCAGGTTGGAAGAGACCCACTGGATCATTGAGTCCAACCATTCCCACCAATCTCTAACCCATGTCCCTCTGCACCTCATCCACCCGCACCTTAAACACCTCCAGGGAAGGTGAATCAACCCCCTCCCTGGGCAGCCTGTTCCAATGCCCAATGACACTTTCTGTGAAAAACTTCCTCCTGATGCCTACCTTAAATCTCCCCTGGCGGAGCTCGAGGCCATTCCCTCTCATCCTGTCCCCTGTCCCTTGGGAGAAGAGTCCAGCTCCCTCCTCTCCACAACCTCCCTTCAGGCAGTTGTAGAGACTATTCATAAAAATATACATTTCATTTGCACTCCCAATAATTTTTACAAAGATGATTTTCCTTACAGACAAGGGAAAACTGGTGGCTAGTAACGTTTTTGGCAATGAAAAGGAGAGAGGGAACAAGGCTTCTTGTGGACAGTCTTTAATTGCTCTCATGCAGGTTTTCAAGTCCCATAAATTTTAGCTTCCTGTCTTTGAATAGCTATCATGACTGATGCACCTGCTTTTGGCTTAGAAAGAACAAAATTATACTCTCCTTGTTCTTGTGCAGCTCGTAACAACACATACTTCATGGGCCACAGCATCAGTACTTCAGGGCTAAGCTAACGCAGACATACCTTAAACTGAATTGTAGAAATGCTTTTATTAAGTGGATTCATGGAGCTTTTACCTTTGCTGCTCTTCAGCATCATGGCTTGTTATAGTCACCACGTGATTGTGCAGTATAGAGTGGGCTGAATCTGTGTGACTCGAGCACGAACAGCTAAAGGAACAAGGAAAGCAAATATGCCATCTTGCAGTACATTTGTATAATTAGCTCCTTGGCTGAACTGTTTTATGATCCACTAGGTGTCTTCCATGAGTTTTTAGGCTACCATATAAACTTGGGGCCAAGGGGTGTGTCCAGAGAAGAGCAACNAAAGGATTCACAGAAGTTATTAATACAGAGTCATTCAGTGAATTCCAGGCTATAGCTGCAAGATGAAAGATGCAAGGTGAAAGACTGAAGGGGGTCATCTTAAAAATATATCTTTAAAACATTTTTATTTTAAAATTTACTCATAAGCACACAAGATCATTGATCAAAACACTGGGAGAAACAACACTGGTCAGAAACGGTTAAGATTAGCTGTTTCTGCGCTACCTGAAAGCGTGGAGAAAGTAGAGATCAGTAGAGCAGTATAGCTGAAGATTACTTAAGGAAGAAGGCATGCATGGAGTATATCTTAGCAGTATTAATGCCTACAAAGAATATGAGGATGAATTACGTTCTCAAAGATGCCAGCTAAGCCAAATCTAAGGAAAAGTATAAATTTTAATTTCTTCTGCAGTGTTTTGCAGTAGTCTACACATAATCTGGATTAATTGCAGAGTTGAGATAGAATTACTCTCTTAGTAAAAGTTGCATTTTTATATTTTTTAGAAGTTCTCCTTTTAGACTCACTTAGCCTCAGTCTCATGTATTACAAACATACATGTCAGATTGCCGATTAGCTTGCCTAGCTGTCTACCTTACAGGCCAAGGAAAATTTTTTGGTGGGTGAACATTGAGAAAATTTTTTTTTACATGGCATAGAATAAAAGATATTATTTAGGACTCTGACTTTTATCCAGATTTCTTTTGTTTCTCCTAGCCAGAAATACAATATTACCAATTTTCAAAATTTTTCAAACAGACATATATTTTTGAAAACTTGCCTTGAAAATCTAGTTGCAAGCCGTGTAAAGTATGTAAGAAATTGTTACATTCCAGGCTAACCTGTTTTAGATTGTAGCAACATTCCACCTAATTTCAGTAATTTAAAATTATAATATTATCCCAGAGTGCAGAATGCCACAGCTAAGGAATGTGGTTGTTTCTTCATCTATCTCATATCAGGCAGGAGAGTTAATATGCAATATTTGTTCCACACAAGTAAAGAAGAAGTAGATGTGTCTGCCATTGCTATGAACTCTTGATTGGTGATGCAGAGATATTTCATATACACAGTTTGATGCTTTCTCATAAAATGGTATATCTGAGATCAGGTGATAAGAAAAAAAACAACCCCATGATCTAAATTGTGATATTTAGAAATGAAAGTAGGTGAGAGTATCAGAAAATGAAGAACATTTCTGTAACCTGTGTCTGCGTTGTGCTGCACAAGTTCATGATCACCCACACAGAATGCCTTTTCCTATACATTAAGGGCTGATCTGTGAATGCTTTTCACCTAGGATCTAATTACTAGGATTATTTATGTTTCTGATATGCTCCTTAATGGACTGTTTGTACCCATTTTTAATAAACAATCAGCAATCCTAATCTCCTTTTTAGTATTTGGATATCTTGAAGAAGTTCCCGGTGAAGGAATACTACTTTGATTATTAAAGAAAATAATTTTCTTCTAAATGGCTTCTCAAAACAAGCATTTGCAGTTAGTTGCTCATTAGAGCAAGAAGAAACAGCACTATGACTTGTAGAACAGTATGAAATTGCAGTCATTTGTTTCAATATCTTTTGGAAAGGTAATTTCTGCCTCCATTAAATGAAGATAGGCTTACTGCTTTTGAAACATGAGGAAAGGAGGGGGAGATCCATGCTTTAGCAAACATATGGTTTTGTTTTCAAAGCCTATTAAAGTAAAAGTATTTTAGCCCTGACAAAACCAAATGCTATCTAGAGGGGACCTTACTGTGAGGGGATGCAGTGCCTCAGAAAACCTCATTAGCAGTGAGATCATGAGTGTTGGTCAGGTATTTTAAGAACTGTTAATCCACAATAGTAATGGAACTAATGCCATGATATTCCAAGAGAAAAGAGAAAAAAAAACCATGAAAAGGAATAAACTGAAGATACCTCTGATGCACTATTTCTGTGCACATGTCCCAATCTTCTTCCAGTCAAAGCCTTCATAAATGGCTGAAAGGATGGAAGCTGAAAAGACATATTTGCGGCTAGGAGATTTTCTACTATGAACTTAACCCTCCCTTCCTCCATCCAGAAGCTTGGACACATCACATATATGACAGTGAAGTTGGCCGTAGTCTTGGAGGTGCTGAATAGTATCCCTGCCCCAAATTGAGACCTGCTCAGTGGAGAAAGCCAGAGCTAGGAAAATGGCCTGTAAGCACCAACATTTTCCACAGGTCTCTTCCTCTAGGCAGTGAGTCTGTGACACAAAACTTTGTTGTCAGTGGCCACCTGGAATTATAGCAGAAAGAATCCTGTTGTTTTGATGCAGAGAGCCAAGATGGTACTTGTGCTGCTTGTGGCTAAGAATGCACTTCAGTTCTTTGGTTAAATAGGCCATGTGGCCTTTTCAGACCTACCACTCTGGTTTAAACTGGCCCTTTACAGACCTCTCTTCTCTTCCAGGTTTAATTAAATGTCTTATTTCCCCATACAATACTAACTGCCTTCATTCTAACGTTAGGTTCAAACTTGCAAGTCCTTTAAAATCCATCACTGCTCTAGATGAGAAGTCATTTACACTAAGTCAGTAAATTGCATCCAGACAACTCTTTCCTCCAGCTCTGCAGTGATGAAAAATTATGTGGTATCATATTTGGTGTTCCATAATCTACTCAGGGAATTTTCTCATCTGAGTTAATATTTGGGATAAATATATGGAGCGTCAGCTACGCAGTTAGGTGACACAACAAATGAATATTTGCTCACCTATTTCTGAAGCACAGAATTATTTTCAGATGTAACTTCCCTAACTGAACAAGTCTCTCAGTGAACTGGCAATGAGTTTAGAAACAGAAATAAATGTTACATAAGGCACATAGATCCTGTTTGCTTTTACAAAATATTAGGTATTTAAGAAAGATAAGACAAAACTTTCTGCAGATGCTTAATGTGATAGCCATTCTATCATCTCACATTTCAGCATGTCTAAGAAATGAATCTTGGTTTGTAGAGCAATGCAGCAGTAAAGAATGTATTTATGTTAGGGTCTTTCATAAAAAGAAATTAACAGGACATATTATTTCTAATCATCGCTGAATCTATGTATGGGTAGACAGATAGTTTTATGTAATTCTTTCCATGAGGCTAATTCAAAATGTCAAAATGCAAGATTAAGATAAAAGATTCATCTCAGGACTGTGCAGCTTTAATCAAGATCCATGCTAAGGGAAAAAATATTCTGATTTTTTTTATCAAGCAATTTAAAAATGATGGTGCCTCCTTTAGAAATTAGTTATCCAAAAAACAACATCTGCATTTATTCCAAATATAAATATGCTAAACATAATATTTCAAAACAAAAACAAATCTCTTCAAACATTTAAATAGGAAAATGATGATGCATCGGAAGAATTTGTTCTTGAAAAATGTTGTCTTTGCAGATTCAGAGTAGGGTTATTTTAGTTCAGTTGCAAAAATGAAAGGTCTGCACAAGTATTCCTCTGTTAAAAAAGTGTATTTTCTTGCTACTGCAATTGAGTTTTTAAGCTTTCTGCAAAAACAGATATGCAATTCAGTACATGCAGGTAAATATAGGAGGTTGTTGTGGTTTGAGCTACAGCACAGGTTCAACCCTGGTTTGTTACAGTTAGAGCTAAAATTTCCAGAATTCACTGGTAACTTGCATTACTTCAACTTATTTCTTCATTCATTCATTCATTCATTCATTCATTCATTCATTCATTCATTCATTCATTCCCTTAAGCTCGAAACGCTAACATTTCACTGGAGAAGTACTTCTGAAACTGGGATGTCCAAAGGGGCTAACTAAATACCTTATCATAACTTAAAATCCACAATAAAATCTAATATTTTCTGTTCACTGAATGCCAAAAAAGGGAAAGCTACATTAAAAATTGGATATTATGAGAAAAAATATTAAAATCTTGACAAGTGACTGTTACAAAGTAGCATATAACAATTTTGTATAGATCACAGGAGAAAAATATAGAAAATGTACCCAGAATTCTGTGCAGGAGACAACCCTGTTCTATCAGCAAATCTCCTTCAAGTCTTCCATCAGAGCCAAAAGCAGAATGGGTTTGCCCTAACATTTTATGGGAGCTATAAATTCCTGTGAGCTCCAAGTACCTGAAAGGATGGTATAGCAGACTTAGTGCTAAGATTGAATAATAAATATATTGTCTCTCTACAACTATAACACAAAAAACCTGAAATTTTGCCCCATATCTCTTGAATTCAGTGTGAATTTGGGGCAGTATCATGTGTAACTGACAGCTGTAATAGCCTCATGTTCCCTCTAGGTAAGAAATAGCAGAGAGAATGCAACATGCAGAATAGAGGTCTGTGAAAATACTAGACGGTTCTGAAGAAGATGCTACTGTGCAATTAGCTAAGAAATTGGCAGGCATCACAATGGAGTGTTTTCATGGAATCACATGATCATCAAGACTTACCATAAACCTAGCACTGCCAATACACTACTAAACCACTTCCCTAAACACCATGTCTACACATATTTTAATTAACTCTAGGGATGGTGACTCAATCAATTCCCTGGGCAGTCTGTTCCAATGCTGGGCAACTAATTCTGTGAGGAATTTTTATCTAATATTTTTATCTAAACCTCCCCAATTTCGTGCAATGTGAGGACAATTCCTCCCATCCTCCCTGCCTGAGAAAAGAGATCACCATCCACCTTTCTGCAGCCTCCTTCCAAGAAGTTGTAAAGATCCACCCTTAGCCTCCTCTTCTGTAGACTAAACAGCCCTGGTTTCCTCAGCCACACCTTGTAAGACTTGTGTTCCAGACCCTTCACCAGTTTCATTGACTGTCTCTGACTGTGATATAGCAACTCAATGTCTTTCTTGTACTGAGGGGCTCAAACTCAACACAATTTTCAAGGTGTGCCCTCATCAGTGCCGAGTACAGGGGGATGATTACTTCCCTAGTCCTGCTGACCACACCATTTCTGATACAAGCCAGGCTACTGATGGCCTTCTTTGCCACCTGTGTACACTGCTGGCTCATGTTCAACTTGCTGTGGAACAACATCCTCGGGTCTTTTTCCACTGGGCATCTTTCCAGCCAGTCTTCCCCAAGACTATAGAGTTGTTTGGCATTGTTGTGACCCAGGTGCAGGACCCAGCACTTTGACTTAGAATCATAGAATCATCAGGTTTGAAAAGACCTCTTGGATCGTCAAGTCTGACTTGTTGAAATCCATGCAGTTGGCCTTGGCCCATTGATCCAGCCTGTCCAGATCCCTCTTTAGAACCTTGTTTACCTCAAGCAGATCAGCATTCATGCACAACTTGGTGTCATCTGCTATTTTCTAGTTTCATCTTTCTGTTTTCCTAAATACTGTTTTCTACTGTTTTTTAAAGAAACAACATAGACAGCTTTGTTGAAGGCTATGAATCACCAGTTAAGGGAAGATCTTCTAAGCATCCAATATGTAGAAAGGGGTGAGATGTTATTTGATGGAGCATGTGGCATGTCTGCATGCCTGTAGCCATGTCTTAGAGGAGTTCCCCACTAAGAAGATCAATTATCAGTCACCTCAGCTTCTCCATAAGGTTTACATTCAGTTTTAGCAGGTAATTCTGGGGTTTGCTACCTAATCAAGGTGATAAAATATGAAGTCTCACCAGTCATCTGGGCTGGAAGTATTTATGGCCTAAATTAGTAGGAACAAAATTACTACAATTTCAGAAATGTGCAACTGTATTATTGTACAGGCACAAGTATTTATAAGCTTTTCTTTCAGAGTATTTAGGGATGGTGGATTATGTCCCAGTCTTCTGCTTGGCAAATTATTACAGACTTGTTGCAGGGAGTGATGGTTTCCTGACAGTACAGATTGCCAGGGTGTCCTAGTGACACTGGGGCACAGAAGATCATGAAAAAATATAGGATTTAAATATCTTGACATCTACAGATGACAGTTGCCATGTAAGAAGTAGCTATTCACTGGTCAGAATATATGTATATAGTCTTAACATTTACAGGTAATAGTGGTTCTTCCCTGGAGAGGTATCTTACTTGATTTATATGTAAGCTTTGAAACGAACCCTACGTTGCCAAGTTTTCTATTATAGCAGGAAATAGTTGTCTTGTAATATTATGTTAGGCTGTATTCTAAGGACAGACAATAAATCATCTATAACCTGAGTAATGGCTGTGAGATGGAAAAAGCCCTGAGACTCTGTGACTAACGGTAAAAATCACCTTACCTAACTTCAATATCTATGCTGTGAGCATCTCCACCTAAGCTAATCAACCGTTCTTCTATTATAGTCAGAGGAGAGAAACAGGTAGTTTGAGGGAGTAATTTAACACATGCATTTTAAGATGAATTAAATTGCACCTATTTCTGTCCGTTTACCATAAAAGAATTTACAGGAGCTTCTGCAGAGAAAGACATTTAATAGCAGTTTGCAATAGACCTGGCACAAAAAGGCTGTGATTGCAGTTTGTGCCGTCACATATGTATGCAAATTAGGCAAGTAATAATGAAAAGCAGGAAAGGTGACACAGTCAACAGAGAGAGCAAATGGTACCTTTGTCTTTCCCTGCAAATAATCAAAGACAACTGCTTGATTTGGGGGTTTGCATAATGAGTGGGAGTGGTTTCTAAGGGTAAATAATAAAAGAAAGGAGAAGACTCCACTGTGAGAACAACTTTCTTATTCTTTCTTTGTACTTCATTCTTCCACTAACAGGAAAAAAAGGCTATATGGTGTAAAAAATGGATGCACATTTTTTCTTCTAGAGTGGCATGATCATTTATTAATTGAAAATTAAATTGTGGTAGTTGTATAACTTGTTTATTTATGTTTTATATGGCTAAAAGTGTGATTATATTTTCACCATAAATTTCATAGGTGGACAAAGAGTATACTGGGAAATAGAACCTAGGCTTGAATTTTGATGAACCAGGAGTAGAATTTGAGGTTTAGAAAAGTGTTCTATGGTATTCACCATCCTGTGAGACGTTACTCTGTGGAGACTAGCTCTGAAGCTTAGCATTATGTGTTAGATGTGAGCATAAATTAGACAAATGAGAGAATTCTCTGTGCATTCAAGTGCCTTTCAGAAGTATTTGTTTAATTTACTATTCCAGCCAAGGAATGCTGGTTGGTTTAATTTCCCATCAATTACACTGACAGGGACGACTGTAAAATATTTTGTGGCCTACACATTAAAACAGGGAGCATAGAGAGCAGTATAAACTGTATATCCTTGTGTCTTTCTTGTCTGTAAAAGGATGGTACTGCTTCGAAGATGCAAATATATATGTAGCTTAATAACTTTCCAAATGTGTAAGATAAAGAGGAATACAAACAGCTAGAGAGATATATCCTCTAGCAGGTGATTCAAAATTTTCTCTCAACAGAAAAGCTGTGTCTGAGGTAGGATAGTGATATCATAATGAGAGGGAAAAGTTCTAGGGGATTTGTTCATGGATATTTTTATGTTCAGAAAAGATCATTTGTTTACCTAGTCTAAAACCCTTCGAACCCAAGCTACAGAACTTTAGCCAATGTTTTGCACAAAATACAACTTGAACAGTGGCATATCTTTATAGAAGGATGTTCAATGTTAAAATTTAAGAGAGGGCATTGTCTTTGGGACAGTTTTGGGTTGTGTTTTTTTACCTTTCTACTTGAAAGAAAGGATTAGCCTGCTTTCCATGTATATTTTTTTAATAGCAGAAACAAGGGGAACACTCATTGCATCTCTAGAAGATGCAATAAGAGGGATTTGATGTGTCGTCTTGTAGTTTTTGCTATTCTTCATCTTCTTTGTGTTTTTCTTGCTTGAATAAACTAAAAAAAAAAATCAGATACAGCTGCTGTACAAGGCTTTGAGCAACGCAATCTAGAGAAGGGTGCCCTTGCCCATGATGGAGTAGTTGGAACTAGGTGTAGGAAGGTCCCTTCCGATCCAAACCATCCTATGATTCTATGATCTTCAGTATGAATTGTCATGACCAGCATGAACACAGAGTATGGGTTTGAATGTAGCAAGTTCAATTTTCTTTTTACAGTTTTCTTATACTCATTTAGTGCAAGAAGAAATTACTAAGCTGCTCTGTTTAGGCATAAGAACTTCGGCTAAACTGACACTTCCCTTTAGGTGCTTACATTTACTTTTGATATGTGAATGTTTAAGTTGCACAGACAGAATTCGCGTGATGGTATAAAACCATGCCTAGAGTCAAATCTCTTTTACACTGAGGATGTGTCTGCTACCCTTAAAGAAAGGACTTATTGTGTAGGTGTTCTTATATCTTTCAATCTCCCATCTCCAGCAGGAGACACGCTGTATGCAGACAGTCAAGCAGCACCTAGCAACCTACCACAGCCATCACAGAATCACAGAATGATTTGGGTTGGAAGAGATCTTGAAGATCATCTAGTTTCAACCTCCCTGCCATGGGCATGGACACCTCCCACTAGACCAGGCTGCTCAAGGCACCATCCAACCTGACCTTAACATTTCCAGTGTTAATATAACACTGATCAGTTCTGGCATTGGAGCTTATGTCCCAGTGGGAACTCTCAAATTTCACTTTAGACTTTGCTTACCAGTAGGCATTTCCATGGAGAGTGAATCTGGTTTGAACAACATCCTTGAATTCTTGGCTCCCTACCAAGCCTGATCTTTCTCTCCCTCTGAACAAAATGCTAGAGTGGGAGTCATTAGGTAGTCAAGGGACTTGACAGTTAATTGAGGGAAAAAAAGTAGAGAAAAAGTAGAGCCAGTGGAGAATGAGAAATCAGAATTTTATAACATACTGAAGAATAGAATTCAACCTTCCTCCTTCCTTAGAATTGCATTCCCTGCTGGTGGGACACCACAGAGCCTGCTGATAATGTTGAAATTCAACACTTCCTTTCCCACAAATATCTGCACGCAAGAGTAGAAATACCCTTTTTTTTTTTTCCCTAACATTTAATACAAAACTTTCATCCCTTGCTGAAGACTGAAAGTTATGTGTATCTGTATAGGGAACAATTGTATTGTCTTAGCACTTCCATTAATGTTTAGAAAGCACCTGAAGCAGGATAACAAATCAAGTGGCTCAAACAGGTGCAAACTATACAGGAAAAAAAAATACACTTTGTTTCGTGTTTTCTTCTTTTCTGTATCTAGGGTCAGCTAAATTTGTATCTTCTTATATTTTCCATGAACAAACAACTTCATCCACTCTACATGGAGTCTCTGAATCCAGCCTGATCTGTTAGAAGCAGACACATCCTCTGGTGGCTGCTGTAAAATTCGATATAGTAAAATGTTGGTGTGTGACCTGAAGATTAAAAATAATCTTGTTCGTTTAAATGACCCTTCACATTTAGTAGATAAGCACTTACTTAAAATTTTGCTAGACTGGAGATGAATGTTAGGAAAAGTCCTGATTTCACCTTGATTTTAAATTATATAGCTGGTTGCATATAAAAGCATTATGCAATAGTATGCATTCTACAGGAAGTAAGAAAGCTCAGATTGATGGACTTGGCTGTTACAGACAGATGGTAAAAAATAACCTTTTAGTGTAGGTACTGTGTAAATTAGTCTTCTCCTTGCATAGCTGTGGGAGAAGTCATAAGCATATTAAAAATTTGCTGCCACAATATCCTTCCCTGGCAAGATTATAAACTCCCTGAAACCTCTGTGTGTCCATTTAAATGTGCCTCCGAGGACTGCATGCAAAGTGGGTAGATCAGTAGAGTAGTCGACTGACTGCATCTTTCTCTGTCAGAGTAGAAAGTGATAAAGCCAGTTTCCAGCTGCTATGGGCTATAATTTTTAATTCTAGTATTGCAGACTGTCATGTTGACCTTTTCCACAAGAATATTTTAAATATGCTCTGGGTGAAGTTTTAGGAGCAAAAGAAGATGTATTATTAAAAAAAAATTAATAAAATCCAACATGTGAGGGAGGGTAGGTGCTCTACCTTCTGTTTCTTATTCCTTAAAGAAATGATATTGTCTCATAAGCATCAGATGTTATTATCAAAAGCTGATATTTAAAAGGAATTTTTTTAAAAGTGAAAGTGCCCAATAAAAGTAAATTAGAAAAAAAACCCCTAGAAAGTAAATATAATATCTTTTAAGAGTAAGAATTAAGTTTTTCATTGTACTGGAAGAAACAGTCATGAAATGTTGTTACTCACTTTATACAGAGAAACTTATTTCAACATTTGTCACTTTTAAAAAAGCTCAATTGAAAGTTTAGTGTAGAGAAGATTATTGACATTTCACTTGGTTAAACAAAGAACACAAAAATGGAACTACAGAATATATAGATAGTAACCAATATATATGTCCAACATCCCATGTCCGATGTACTCACTCAGGTCAGGGAATACCAGAAGCAAAACCTCAGGACAGAGATTAACAAAAACAAAAACCCTGAGTACTTGTAACACTGAGGTAAGTTGAAGATATAAATGTGACTTTGTGGAATATGATAGCTGGAGGATTTGAGGACCTGGGTGGATTTACTAGTCCTTAATTCCTGTGATTGCTGGGTCCTTTTTCCAAGCAACAGTAATCAGCCTCCCTCTGTTTCTCCATATGTGTAATGGGGTTAATTGTCTCTGTATCATTAGGTATTCTGAAACTTAATTACTTAATATTAAGAGCTTTGATATTCTTGGAAATGTGACAGCGTAGGAGAGCAGAGAATTATTTATAGTCTTGAAACATTTTATGGTAGGTTCACATTTGAGAGAAATAAGTGGATCCGAAGAGGGAATGTTTGACCTACTATTTCTAGCACACACTGCGTAATGTGTTGCAATAGTAACCATATTCTTGGAGATTGTTAATGTAATTAAAACCACTGACTTTTCTTCTAGGGTGGTTTTTTCATATGGCTTATGTCCTAAATGGAAGTATGCTGATACTTCATCATAGCTGCTGTACCACATCCAAAATTAGGAGAATAATTCTGCTCATGAAAATATTTCTCCTACAACTGCCAGGAATAACTAATATCCATTTGGAAAGCCTGCAGCAGTGGGTCAGGTTCTGCTGTTCACAATCTGAATACAGCCTGTAGTGTTATCAGTCCCATAGTCCTTCATGGTGAGAAACAAAGGTTAGTTTGGTGGATGGTGGTGGCTGCAAGCACTCCAGCGTAGGTGACATGGGGAGTGGAGGGTTGTCTATCAATTATTCTTTTATTATATGCGAAGAAATATATAAAACTACTTCTTTTATATGTTCACCAAAGCTATTGCCTACTCACTTGAACTCTGATGTGGGAGACTCCTCTCAGAGTGCTTTGTTGTATGTGAGAGACACCTCTGGATCTGGGTTCCTGAGGTGAATTGTGCAGAGCACTGAGCTGAATGCAGAGCTTCCTTGGACCTTGGGCTGTCCCTCCCTCACAGAAGGCTGCATTATTTCATGTGCTCCATGAACCCCTGTGCCCATCAAAGTCTGGAGCTGAAGCGAGAATGTGGGTGCACAATTAGTTGTGAATATTACAGGCCTTATGAGGAGTGGCTGAGAGAGCTGGGGTTGTTTAGCCTGGAGAAGAGGAGGCTGAGGGGAGACCTCATTGCTCTCTACAACTACCTGAAGGGAGGTTGTGGAGAGGAGGGAGCTGGCCTCTTCTCCCAAGTGACAGGGGACAGGACGAGGGGGAATGGCCTCAAGCTCCGCCAGGGGAGATTTAGGTTAGAGATTAGGAGGAAGTTTTTTACGGAAAGGGTCATTAGGCATTGGAATGTGCTGCCCAGGGAGGTGGTTGATTCGCCTTCCCTGGAGGTGTTTAAGTTACGAGTAGACAAGGTCCTGAGGGGCATGTTTTAGTGTCTGGTGGGAATAGTTGGACTCAATGATCCGATGGGTCTCTTCCAACCCGGTGATTCTGTGATTCTGTATGAATATGACACAAAGACCATATGAGATAATTGTGCACTTAAGGGGGCTAATGGAGGGTGGTGGGGAGATTTAAACCTCAAGCAACAAAAAACACATCTTCCACTAGCTTAGATACATCCCTTCTGAGGTGCCTGGGTTGTATAATTTATGCAGTCAGATATTACCTTGGTGGAAATTTTCTTTGTAACATCATCTTCACCTTAGGGCTGGTTTTAGGTATACAATACCTTCCTGTTTGCTAGGCAATGTTCTTTCCTTTTCTGGGAAACAAGTCTAATGCCTTTTGTGTATATGGCAGAAGATGCATATGCAGAAGTGACAACTTATCTTCTTCAGAAGCAACACAGCAAACTAATTAGGAGTGTGGGGAAAAACAACAATTTCATTTTAAACAACTCAGTTAGGTACATTGATTAATGATTTTTGGTATTTGCTCATTAATATCTACTAGGTTTTGCCACTTCTGTGTAGCACTTTCCATCTGCACATCTCAGCATGACTTATTACTGTGAGTTAATTTAACTTTAAGCCAAGTTCTTGTGAAGTAAACAAGAGTTTACATCTGTACTATGAAGAACATATTGCAAATATTTGATAGGAATGGTTGGACTCAATGATCTGGTGGGTCTCTTCCAACCTGGTGATTCTATGATTCTATGATTCTATTTAGCCTGGCTTTGGCCTAGTGCATTTGGCCACCTAATAAAGCACTTTCCCTAAACCAAATTACTCCCTGAGAGCAGTATACTTTACTGAATGTTTCTTCTTCAGCACAGTGTATATTATTCATCCTGCCTCTTCCTATGATAGAATTTTCCTGGCTGTTATTTTGTCTTAATCATGCTCTGTTATGCAGTTCTTGTTAACTCTTGTTATCATGTCAATTTATTCCCGAGATTATCACCCAAGAATCCCACCTGAAACCCTGCACTGATGTAGACAAAAAGCTTTATGTTTTCTCTGCAAGCCATCCCAGGAGCTGGAAAATAGTATACGTGGAGGTCAAGGTTTATCCATGGAAATAATTTAAAGTACCGAGTGAGGGTTTTTTTTTAATACAACTGCCCCTGAACCTCTTGTCATTCCACAGAATAGTATGAGACATACCAATAGTAATGGTGCTTTGGTGAAGGTCAAGGTATCATGCAAATCTAACCATCTTTTGGGCTGAGAGTCATAGTGACTAATATTGTCTTATCATTTCCTTGCTTTGTCTGTTTATGTCTATCCATCTGTTACCTCTCATCTTACACTTCACCTAGAAATCATTTACAAAAGTGAATATCACTTTGCTTTGGGTTTGAATTTTGCATGTATGCCTACAGCTTCTAACATATCCCTAACTGGGCTGAATCTTCTCTTGCATCTCTGTCTCCTGGTCTTTGCATTGGACTTCAACTCACAATAACAGGGTGAGGAAAGGGAGTTCTTCACATGATCTTAGCAATAATTATAGAATTGAGTAACCTAAGATTATAGTGCAGCTTTCCTTCATATGTAACACTAGATGGTCTTCCTTCCACAAATCTGAAAGATAAATTTTAGGTTACAATGTTTTTCTCCTATTGCTTCTTGATTTCTCTCCACTGATCATTAAAAAAAAAAACAAAAATAATCACAAACAAAAATACCCCAAAACCCAACTTAAATTAGTTGCCTGCCTTTTCTATGACTAAAATAAGACACGATAGGTTCCACACTAAAAAATTTATTTAAGGCTTTTGGGTGCAACTGAACAGTAGTACTGGTATGACATTGATCTGGGAAGCATCATCATTTGACTGTTCTGAGAAAGATGTGGAAATTAAAACCTGAGTTTTCACCATGTGATCTACTCAGGAATATGCAGGTTTCATTCCTTCTCTTTTAAGCACTGAGTAGTAGTATAAGAACTCCATTTGAATTCTAATGAAGTAGGTGTTTCTTATAGTTGTGGAAGATGAAAAATCTCTTGTACAAATAACACAACAAAGATCTTTGTGTTTCCAGATATCATAATATGTGATTGAAAATACACTCACCAGAGCTCAAATTCTCAAGATTTAGATAAGAAGAGAATAAAAAGGACCCCTAACAGGATCCAATGAATTACTCTGCTTCCATACTAGCATTGCACATAGGAAGAAAAATCAGAGTCTAAGTCTAAACTTCAATAACAAATTTCTTTTCTTTGTGGATTGTGGCTGGGTTTGTTTTTTGTTGTTGTGGAATTGGGCTTTAGGTTATAATGAAACCAACTTAAACTGCAAATTGTTGTGTCTTTTGATTTCCAGTAACAGAAGTTTCTACAATCTCGGGAAGAGAGGAAGAGAATAGGGAATCTAGACTGTCACTTCACTGTGAGATCTGGCTTCAGTTTCCTGCTCCTCCACAAGCTTTCTCTTTTTAGGCAAGACACTGAGATTTAGATCATCAAAGTCCCTCAAAGGCCTAGTTTAAATTGGCTGACATTGAATACTCATGAGTAGACAACCCTAAGTTATGCTTTGTCTGAGGTTCCACCTGTACAAGGGGAGTGAAAAATATCTGTTATCAGCGTTGTGAGGGATTAAGAAGAAGGTGAAGAACTCACAGTGTGAGGATGTGGTGAAGGCTAGAAAAAAATGTTCTTTTCTCTCAGAACTCTGCAGTTCTGAGAGTCTCTAGTTGCAGATTTCCTTCACCTCCTGACTTGTTACCTGTCCCTCTCCTATAAACAAAATAAATTCTGATGTTTGAATTCAAACTTCCAGGTATAAAGGGAGAAAAGGAGTACCCAGGTTGCTGAAATATCACAAGCTTAAGCATTATCACAGAAATTTGTAAGACAATGAGCCTCTGAAACTCCCTGACACCAAACACTGTTGAATTCAGTAACAGTGCACAAAGATGCATAATATCCAGAATTCTCAATAAGGATGTCAAAAGTAAAGTGAACTGATGGGCTGTGTATGAATCCCTCAATAAATTTATCTGCTTTTGGAACACTAAGAAAGCAA